>JAPKLW010002024.1:0-12188 GCA_026898455.1 Plectranthus barbatus
TGAGATACATTGATTTACTAAAATCGGATGCTTCATACATTTATGATTTATTAACAATAAAAAAATTTAATAATTTTGTGCAACGCACGGGAGAAATACTAGTATATACTAAAGCAAACAAGTTATAAAAATAATAATTACCGCCAAAACTCAAGGGAAAACAGAAAACGATTGTAAGCATTTTCAATAAATATTTATACATTCAAGTAAAAGATAAATTTAAACTTGCACAGAAGCCACCCATTATAGTGACTATTTATAGAAAAACCTAAATATGTATAGAAAACTATAGCTTAAATTTATGGGAAAAAAACTGTCAATCTTAAACTAAATGACTAAGTACAAACAAAACCATTAATATTTAATAAATTCATCGAAAAATCATCAATCCTAAATATTACAAGTCAATTATTATTTATCACAGGGTAAACTATAAATTTTATCTTATTGTATGGGTCAATTATGAATTTTAATTCAATTTCTTTATAATAAGAAATTATACCTTAATATTTGATAAATTAGGGAAATTTATCCCAACCTTTTGATCTTATGGAATTTCACCCTCATATTTGCTATTATTTGTTAAAAATACCTAAGGTAGTTGTGGTTTTAGGCTATTTTTAACTAATAAAAAACATGAGGGTAAAATTCTATTAAATGAAAAAGTTGGGATAAATTTTTCTAATTTATCAAATATTGGGATATAATTCTTAATAGAAAAAAAATTGAGTAAAACTCAGAATTAAGTAATGCACTAAGGTAAAATTCATATTTTTTTCGTATTGCAAATATCATTCATCTGCCAGGTACAACCCAAAACTATTAATGTACATGCAATTTTTATTTTAGTAAAAACAATATCCGTTCATAATTTTTTAATTGTCGAGATTAAATACTATTGAATACGTATAACTCATTTTCACTTTGACTTTCATTTTTTTTCACCCAACCCACCATTGTTATTCCTATCTCTTCTGTTGAGAACATTCAAATTCTTGATCTATCAAATCTACCACCTCGAAGTAAAAATTACATAAAAAATTACTGCAATATACAAATGATGCCAGGAGAACAAATAAACCCGAGCCAGGTGCTTTAATTACTATTTATTCCTGCCGATTTTAGGACTACTTTTTTAATATTTTTTTGTTGTCGGTTTTAAGTTTTTCTTATGAGGATAATGTGTGTACAAATATTTATATAGTTGATTAGTTACATATTTCATGTAGATATTAACTTAAATATGATTGAAATTAATTGTTTATTTAGGTCTCATTACAATTTTTGGAATATACTTGATTAAAACTGGATACAATTCAAGATTTCGGATCATATCCGACATCTTAGGCTTCGGATCATGTCTGACATCTTAGGCATGTCAAAATCATTTCTAAAAATACATGCATTTTCAATGAACAATTTTATTTTGTTGTTTCACGAGCAATGTGTACTAGCGGTCTAAGATTTTTTACAAAAACCAAGTACGCGAAAGCTAGCACCATCTAAGCTTCCAGAAGCTCGGTTTAAAGAGTTTTGTATCAGACTCGATCTTATGGAGTTTGATGAAGTTGAAAAATGAGAAGAATGAGTCCAAGCTCTCATTCACTTTCTTGGGTTTCTGAAGGATACGGAATAAAAACTAAGTCCAACCTCTTAGTTTTATTATTTCATAGGTAAATACCGAGATCAAACTCTCAGTATACCTTCTGTAACTACTTTTGAAGGCTACATCAACAATCAATATCAACAAGTATATGCTGAGACTAAAATCAATATCTCAGTACACTTCTCAGCACGTTGATATCAACATGTGATTCAAATCGATGTACAAGTAGTTGAAGACGATGTGTAGCGGACTAAGATTGAGTCCAAGCTCTCAATCCTTCAAAGCTATTGAAGACGGAAAGATGCGAATTAAAGTTGAGTCCAAATTCTCACTTTTAGATTTGAAGATTGAAAAGACCAAGCTGACGGAGATCCGTGCTCACAATTTTTGGTCTATGCTTGTGCGCCTATACTGACTCTAAAGATTTCCATACTTGTGTATATATATCTTGAACTAGTTCATTGTGGTTGACTTGAATTTCCGACAATACAATCAACTTTTTATTTATCGGAGAAAAATAGTTTGAAATATACTTTTATAGTTTTAAATAGTTTAAATATTTGTTTAAACATTTAAATAATTTGGGATATACTTGAAAAAATGTAATAGTTCGAGGATATATTTTTATTAATCACTTTAATACATTAATACTACTTTGTATTATCAAGAAGAGCTTAAAAATATTTTATAATTAATCTAGGACAAAGATAAAATTTAAAATTAAAACTTAAAAGCTTTTAAAATTTTCAAATCAAGGCTTGAAGATTCTATGATGAAATTCTGAATTGTAAATTTTAGAGTTTTTAAAGTCTTTAATTGATAATTATGTTTCATGTTTGATAATTAAAATATTTTTTTATGTCTAAAACTGATATTATTCAAATGCTTAACTGAGGAATCTACATATGTGCAAAAGTATGGTATGGTGATTTAATAGGTTTGGTTAAACTTTTTTTATAGGCAAATCATAAAGAAAAGGAGAGTGAAGATAAGGATGGAGGTGAGAGTAAAGAGGAGTCAACCAAAGTTTTCAATTATTTTCTAGGTTTCTTTGTGTGTGTTAAATTTAAGGAAGATAAGAAAGCGAGTAATGGGTCAACATTGGCTACATTTCACTCGTAGATAATAAAATAAATATGTTATTAATTTAATAAATAGTTTGTGTATTTTTACTTGAGATAGACAGATAAATTTAATATCAAAGACTTAATTAACAAAATATAATCTTAAATTTTAGCAAAGATACCATATAATTATACTTTCCAATAATTTACTTATACAATCGAATGATAGAAAAGCTATACTTCTAAGAACATAAACCTTTTATTTATATAATAAATTAAACTCGAATATACTCGACTCAAAAATAAATAATCATGCTAAAAGACACAGAGTCAAATCCATCCAATGCATCAAAAATATCATATAAAATAAAAAATTTGTACGAGATAACATGAGACATGGTACAAACCGATCAGAATGTTTTTTTGTACATAACATATTCCAATCGAAATGCCTTCATGTTCGGATCAAAATGTTATCTTTTCGATCGAAATGCTCTCATTTCCAATCAAAATAATGTCATACAAATCGAAATGCTACACCGATCAAAATTCAACTCATTTCCAATCAAAATAATGTCATACAAATCGAAATGCTACACCGATCAAAATTCAACTCATTCCGATCAGAATGTGCTCACAAATCGAATTCCAATTGAAATGCGCGCTGTAATGTCTCACAAAAATACATGCATCACAAGAGACGCACTCATTCAGTAATTATCAAGCATCTCTCAATATCTATTCAATCAAGTGAAACTTTAACACTTCAGTTGAACAGAAAGTTCACGAAATGCAATGATAAAAATTCGTCTAAAATCTGTATATTATCCGCCTACACTGAGTATAAAAAAATTCATGTACATCATCAGCATCTACTTATTCTAAAGTTAATCGAAATTCTAAAAAATTTCTATGATCTAAGAATAATACTGAAACTAATAGTTACCTATTCTCCTGGACTATTGTCATAATGTAAAGAATTTTCATCTCAGGAAGACTCGGCACATGAGCAAAACTGAACACTAAAGCGCGTTGAACTGGCCCGGGATGTTTGAACTGCAAGTTGGACAAATAGTGCCAATAGCACCTGTTTGCATACCACCTTGAATCGGATCGTGAAAAAATATGTTTCTGCACCAAACGCAAACAGAAGTTGACTGACTGGCCTGAGATGCATTTGTCATTAAGGCATCCTTTCCTAGCCAGAATGAGCTATCCATTCCCTGTTCCATATCTGTACCAAATGGGAAAACCTTGGGTTCTCCTGGTAAGGTGTTGACACGTTGATCGCCCATGAAACTGTATTCCACAGGTCGTGTTCTACCTGGCCGCATCATGCCACTTTGAATGCCATAGTTGTCATTCAAACCAACTGAACTTTCTTGATCCTACACAGGAAACATTTTGACAAAATGAACAATGTAAAACAAGAATGAATAACTGGGTTCAGCATTTGTGTGAACCTCTATTAGACTAGAGTAGAGTAGAGAGAGAGGTGGGGGCTAGCAGGCACTCATATCACATATAGATCCATATAGGTGTGACCAGTATTAAGAGAACTCTATTTGTTTATTAGTTGAAAGTATAACTCAGATAAGGTTCTTAACCACTTATGATTGCATACCAACAACAAAATAGGAATTAAAGTATAATATTGATCCACTCAATTTCCTTCAGGATTATCTATCTCTATCTAATATTTCATGATAAAGATTTCAGAAAAGTACCTTATTGGATCCAAGACCGAAAGTAGGAAAATAGCTCGATGATGGAATATGTGGGCCCGTATTAGCCTCAAAACAGCCTCCATATACATTATCCTGACCAGTTACCCACGAACCATTAGCTGAGACACACTCACTCGTCTGCAAGCTATTGTTCCCAAAACCAATCATAAAGTTGTGGCTAGAAGCTTTTATCTTGTTTTGTCTCCCATCCCAGTCTCTTCCTGAATGACCCACATCAAAACTGCCTGGTTCATGTGTTCTGTCATTGAAGGATAAATTAGGATATCCAAAAAGTCCGTCTTGCTCCAGATTGGCAGCTATATTACTATTTAGGATACTCGAATGTGTTGGATCACCATATGCTTTCTGACCAGAGCCAACGTTAAAGTTATTTGCCTGATAGCTTTCCTGTTCAACCCTATTATTAGCCTCTGCACACATATCTGTGTGAAGACTACCAAAAGAAAGGCTTAGTTCATGTTTCCCAGCATTTTCAAATCCTTTGACTTCACAATTAGCAGGGATACTGTACATCTTATTTGAATCATATGCCTCATCCGGCAGTCTTGAAACACCGGACCGATCAAGTAATATACCCTCAGATAGATCCTGTCTCCGCTCTTCCACAGTATCATCGAATAAAGTAATCATATTATCTTCCACAGATAACTGTTTCTCGGTTGAAGATGTAAAAGGAGAGCATACTCCGAGTCTTGTATCCTGCTCAGTTCCTGTTATGGCATTGGAGCTTAATCTAGCACAACTACTGCTAAAGAGATCACTAGATTGACCATTCCCAAAATTTTGGAGACAATCAAACTCAGGAACTGTAGTATCCCTTCTATGAACTCCACCATCATTATTTTCATAACAGTAGATGCTTGCATCATCCGCAACTAATTGGCTTTTAGATGTGTCCTGAACCCCAGGAGTCCCAAAAAGATGATTGAATACCTCAGAGTCATGTTTCTTGGACGCATTTTCTGGCCCATTCCAAGATTGGATAGCAGAAGCAATTCTAAATTGCAATTCCTCATGCTCACCACTATTATCTGCCTTAGAGCTCTCATTTTCACACTTACCAAAACTGGGTGTTTCATCGAGTCTCCATTTAACAGTAGAGTTAGGGACATTATCTTCTCGACAAGCTTTCTCATCATTAGCCAGCAGCCGCAGACTGAAGGTAGGATCTTTGTCAAGCTTAGAAGCCTCTGCTCCAGAAGTAGATATGCTCTCAGTGGTAGCAATGTCTTCACAAGGCACATAGTCCAATTGACTCTTTTCCTTAATACTAACACCTAAATTCTCCTGGTCACCTTCAATCCCTAAAATATCAAATACAGAGTCATTAACTGCGAGCTTCTGAGAATCCAGTTTCAGTTCATTCCTAGTCTGATTGCTAGAATCATCATTGTTATGCTGCGTATTATTTACTAAAAGACATTCTTCCACATGGTCATTACAATCGAATAAACAACTTTTAGACATCATGATTTGCTTAGGCTCATCGAGAGCAGCAGATTTCTCAATCAGACTGCCGTTCGGAACACTATCTGCAGCGTCATTGCCAGACAAATATGATTCCAACCTCCCTTGCATATTGAAACTACGATCCCTTAGCTCAGCAGCGGAAGCATTTGGACATGCATCTTCACAGAAACTTTTATTCTCATTGCTAGAGACGAGAACCTCAGCAGCTGAACAAGGATTTATCTCAGTGACCATATCAGTAGCTTTAGCAGGAGCCCCTTTCATGTTCCCACTAGCTTCTACCAAATCTCCAAAACGCTCATCATTTATAGTGATAAGCGAGCAAATATTTGTCCCATAATTTGAGATTGAATTAAAAACTTCCACAGCATTATGAGATGATCCTTCCATTGCAATATCTCGAATTGGAAAATTGTTTAAAGAACTGGGATGAACAGACGGAGATGCTTCTCCAGTGGTCTTGGCTAGGGATCTCACGTGGGTACAAACATGTCCATTGTATTGCTGCCTTTCACTAAATGTCTTATGACAGAATTGGCACTCATATTGTCCATCCTTAATTATCACACCATCAGTAATGGGAACATTGATTTTGTTTCCATTTTTCTGGTGAAATGATGATTGGTGCTGCGAGGATTCATCTTTATCATTGAAAGTTACATTGCACTCATTGCAACATAAACTCTCTCCTATTCTGTCCTCTAGCAGCTTTCCTGCATTTACTACAACTTGAACCTCAAGATTACCAGTTGCCGAATCCAAATGAGGTGATGGAGCACAGGAAACCATGTTCTCTATTTCATCAGTATCCTGTAGAGCAACCTGCATGACCAGTTGTGTTCATTAAGCAAGTTCTTAAAATGGAACTAAATTAAGGACTGGAAAAAGGAAAGGAAAAGACAGCTACTTACGGGAACAGATATCAATTTATCACCATCATTGACAATATCATATTCAGCAGACCTATATGGATTTGTATCGTGCACACCATGAAGAGAGAGCAAATATGATGATACTCCTTTGCATGACACAAAATGCAGTCCACTGGGGCTGGAATGAGCAGGCATAGAATGAACTTATCAAAAATCACATGAAAAAGAAAATTGCCCAAGATGGAATTTCCAATTAGATACCAGTCTATATATACCAAAATCAGTATTTGCAAGCACCACGAGTTTTACACACTGGAGACAAAGCTTCTAACCATGGAGAGCATCTATAGATCTCGTGAACCAAATATAACTTATAGTTTCCTTCATTTCTAGTGGGCTAGTACAATAATTTGTTGACTCCACGTGATAATATGCTAGGCAAATGCCACATGAATCACCAAATACGAGTCCCATTAAGCAATTTAATAACAATACTCTATTATCCAAGATCGTGAAAAAAACGCACACAAAGAAAACACGAACAAAGCATATCACCCGATTACAAAAAAACAATATTATTCCACGGCGTATTTAGAAGTGATAGCACTTTTTCCTTCATATGTATGGCGAAAAGCAAAGCACAACCCTTAAAAACGAAACAAATTAGATTAAAAAAGAACCTTATGTAGCGACGGCAATACACCCATACATGACCATTCTTCTTCTTGACGGAGAGCAAAAGTTTCCAACCAACCGGAAACTTAGAACCGAACTCACCAGCATCCACAATCCTCTTCTTCCTCCTCGTACTGGCCCACTTCCCATTCAATCCTTCCAAGAATCCCAGCAATTCTTCCTCCGTCCGCAATCCCTCAGTCCTGCACCGAATCTCATCCCAATAAGGATGCTCCACAGAGCCCAATGCCGCCAAATCCACGGCCACTCCATCGTTATTCAAAACTTCTCTGTCCCTATCCTCCGAAATATCGCGCACAACAGTTCCATTCAGCGATGGAATTGGTAACCTATCCACATCGTTGGCATCGACAACACTAACCTCCACAGCCAATTCCTCGACATTCCCTAAAAATTCATTCCTACGAGGGCGGCCGCGTTTCCGTTTGAGGCCCGTGAGCACCACATTGGGAGTGAAAGACGGCGGCGTTGAAGTAAATTGTTGCATAGGTAGGGAATTCGAGTACTCTATTTTCACGGGGACCAAATCCCGAGCGTCCATATCCGCGATGAAAGACTGCTTCAAAAGATTGATAATCTGGTAATCCTCGGCATTTTCCGGATCGGATTTTCTGTTGATAGAACCGTAAGCCGCACCGGTGGAACGGAGATGGGGCGTGCGGCTTCGAGGACCGGCAGAAGGCGATGAGTTTGAGGAGGCGAGGCGGAGGCGGGAGTAAGTCTGCTTCCGCGAACCGGCGGACTCGTTGAAGACGGAGCGGTCGATAACTGGGACGACGACGTCATCACAGCGGTTGGAGTCGGATGCTGAGGAAGAGCAGCGGGAGAGAGAAAAGAGCTCCGATTGGGAAAGAAGGCGGAGATCTACAATGGGAATCGAATCCGATCGAATTAAACCGCCATCTGTAGCGGCGGCGGCGGAGTCGACGGTGGCGGAAGCCATAATAAGGTCGGAGTAAGGAGGCTGGTTTGGGGTTTTTAATTTGGGGAATTGCCGCGTATGTGTAATTACTTTTACAACCCTTTTGTATTTGAAATTTGAATTAGAGTAAAATTTGTTGGGCAGTTTTTAAATACTATAATCCACAATTGGGAATACACACATTTTCTTTCCCAATTTTATCAATTTACTGCACCAAATTAAATCATAATTTCAATGTATAAACTCCCAATGTTCTTGAGTAAATGGTTGAAATTATCAATTTATTTAAAAAATTGTAAAAATAAACATTTATTTGATAAACTCTTCTACTTTATGTTTCAATGATGAATCATATTGTAATTATTTATTAATATATATATTTTTTAAAATCATGTCAATGCTATCTTAACTATCAATCAAAATTCGGTGGGTAATATGAACAATACTTCAATCTTTATTGATAAGATAATTGTTAGAAACAAAATTTCAATTTTACTCCTAATTTGATATTTTTATATGTCAAAACTTACTTTAGTATTAAGTTTTTAGAGTAATTGATATAATCCTTGTTTAGGGTTGATCAAGTTATAATAGACTAGAAACTTAGATACTGAAGATCGAGCGGAGCAATAAGAAACTGAGTTTCTGATGATGGAATTCAAGAAGACAAAAACTCTATATGTCCAGAACAAGTTCCCATGCTTGAAGAGAAGATACAGAGAAACTAGAATTTCTGAAGACAAACATTCGTCCTTGAAACTTAGTAAGGCCAGAAACTAAGTTTTTCGAAGTAAGATGAAAACTGAAACTGAGTTTGGAATGTCAGTTTTCAGTTTCAACAATTCAAGAGCGCATGAAACACAAGTGTTTGAAGTCGGACTTTAGTCATTTCAAAGTGAAGTAAAAAAAAGTCAGTACGAGGAAGCTCAAACTTGGATTCCTCAGACTGAAACTTAGTCTGACAAGAGCATATAGAAAGTATATTGCCAAAAGCAAAAGTATACGGCAGAGCAGAGCAGAGCAGAGCAAGGAGAATGACTGTGATTGGACAATCCAATCTTTATCTCTAACGGCTGGAAGTCCAAGTCTAACGGACATAAAATTTAAAATATTGACCAAGAGCCTATAAATAACTCGACAACTCATCAAAATTACAATGGGAAATCTTGTGAAAAGCTAAGCCGACACTCTGCTCAACTATCTACTCAAACTCTTTGAAACTCTGTGTGTTAAGTACACGAGACTTAAGTTTCATACTTAAGTTGTGCATCTGTATAAGTGCACAAGGCTGAATCTATAAACTTAAGCTATCTACTTGGTGAATATAACTTTTCTAAGTTATATTTAATACCGTCAGTATCCTACTCTGGGATATTGATTATCACGGGCCTAGCCAATTATTCTGAGTTATGGGAAGAACGAGGAAAAATCCAACCATCCAAGAAGAAGGCTGCGAGGTGCGTCCTCACTTCAACCTAAAGAATGATCAGCTTACAAGGAGTTTTTGGGCGAGTGACGACAACAGACCGAAGGATGGAGGTTTCTAACGGATTGTCCATAGATCGTGAGAAGACTTGTATGCTGAAACTTAGTGGATTCCCGATTAAGTTCGGAAGAGTGAACGTAGGATTTTGATTTTGAACCACTATAAATATCATATCGTATTTATTTGCTTTATTTAAGTTTTTGCACTCTAAGTTTCCAAACTTACTTTGAAACATTCAATACTTTTCCAAGTATTGAAAATAAATTGAAACTTACTTAATACCTTTCGAGCTAAACTGACTTTTATTAAGCTGAAAACTGAGTCAAGTTAATTTTCAGAATCAAGTGCAAGAGTTTAATACTTGCGTTGCATATTTACATACTCTGATTTCAGGACCAACAAATAATTGAACTAAGACTATTAATATTGCTAAATGTTGTAAAAGTTAGTTTAGGCTGCGACTCTAAGTACTATCCTTGGATCATAGTCCATTAGGAGATATTTTATATATAATTTATTAATATGATGATATGATATTTTTATTGAATAATATTTTTACTCGCAAATTGTTAGTAAAAAGGGGAAATGAAAATAACAAGAAAATGGCGTTAGGGGCCGAGGCTCAAGGGAAGATGAAAATTTGTTTCATTTTAGTCGTATGTTATAGTCATAATATTTCAAATCAATGGAATATATTCAACAATAGGCCACTAAAAAATGATATTTTAACCTCATTATCTTACATTAAATAACAATATTGTAATTGTTACGTGTTGATGTAGAAATCTCACCTTAATTTGATGTTTTGATGTGTCAAAACTATATACCAAAGTATAGGACTTAGAGTTATTACATCATGTAATCCTTATATAGGATGATCGAGTTGTAATAGTCTAAGAAAAGAAGACTGTCAAAACTGTGGAACAGTTTTGAAGAAGAAGCCATTTAGACGTGATAACTGTCAATCATAAAGGACGAAAAAAACAGAGCAGAGTAACGGTTACGAAAAACTGCGCAGACAGTTTTTCCTGTCAAGGTTTATATATCAAAGAAAAATGTGGACACAGTTTTCACTGAGAAACTGTTGAGAGGCGCTCACAGTTTCAGACCAGGATAGTTTTGCATCAAAGAATGCGTACCTAGCAAGATGCCGATCAGCCACAGAAGAACATTAAAGAAATCAATGATAAAAGACAGACATACACTCAGCTGTGACTGGCGTACAACTTTATTCGGCGTCTGACACATCAAGTACAAACTGACCTGCAAAAGCAGGACAGTACCGCAGAAAATGGAGAAGTGCATGCTACTTTGCAGAGAAGGATGGGCTCTGATTGGACATCCTTCAAATTGTCTCTACCGTCTATTTTCTCTTCTACAACTATAAATAGCAGGAGCAATAGAGACAAAACAACCTTCGACATATTAATCCTTGTCGTCACTCTGCCGAATGTAAAGCTCAAAGCATTAAACGCTCTCAAGCAATAAGGCATTTTATTCAGTGGTTCATTTATTGAACATGAGACATTATTGCTTAAAGAATCCTTCAAGATTCTCTGTGTGACCTTGCGTACACGAGGATTAAGTCTGCTGACTTAATCTACTTTCTTGGTGTTCTTACTTTCGAGTAAGAACACAACAGCCAGATCTTCTGAGAGAAGAAAAGGTTATTATGGGCAACTGCCAACCAGTGTACGTTCTAGGAAGAACTCAACCATCCAATCTACCGGAGAAGGAAAATGGAGGTTTGTCCTCAGTCCATTTCCGACGACTACCAGTCCACAGAGAAAACGCAGAGCCTTCGACGGATTGAAGAAGGAGTGAAGTACAACTGCCTGGGCGAGTGATCCATTGTGCTGTGGATGGAGTTCTCTACAAAAATTGGCTATAGATCGTGAGGATTGTATCTTCATAACTTAGTGAATTTCCGGATCAGATATCCGAAGAGTGAATGTAGGATTTAAGGCTCCGAACCACTATAAATATCCTGTCTCATTTACAGTTTTACTTACTTTACGCATCTTACAGTTTTCAATTATATCTTGAAACCTTCAACACTTATCTGAAGTGTTGAAGTGTATAACTGTTAACTGCTTATATCTGTAAAACTGTTAACCTAAATTGCTGGCTAATACAAGCTACGTTTTTAAAAACTGTCACATATACAAAGCGATGTATATGAGAGCCTAGCTCCCATAAAGCGGGACATCCTACGAGATGTCCCCCTCCTAACTCGTGGTTCTGGACCCACGACTTGAGCCCGCAAGTTGTCTCTACAGACCCACTTGCATTCCTACGTAAGAACCTGCCCAGCGGGACCTTAC
>JAPKLW010002024.1:12198-33403 GCA_026898455.1 Plectranthus barbatus
CCAACCATTTTTTTTATATATATTCACATGTATATTTCGAATTTTTTTACATTAATTTAAACGTATAAATCCAATATATTTGTATAAAAAATTGAATTCATAAACTCTTAATTATAGATAAAATATTTTTCTACTACACCTTGAATAAGGGATATATTCATAAACATAGTACAATTAATAACAATAAATTTTGAAGTAGGGTGCAATGGTTAAAACACATTACTTGTGGCTGAAAGGTCATAAGTTCGAGTTTTCTCAAGGACATTTGGATGTGTGAATGGTTGTGCGTGTTTAAAATTAATGTAATTCTATTTAAAAAATAATGAATTTTGAAGTTAAATTTTGTTTTAGAAAAACAATGAATTTTGAAGTTAAATTTTGTTCTAGGTCATAGGCACCTTTTTGTAATGATATTCTATCTTGTTTATGATGAAAAGATAGAGATGAGTTTAGAGAATGAAATTAGTTGGTTTGGATCATACAATCACGCTTTTATTGGTGCAATTTAGGAAAAACTAGGAATTTTATCATAATTGGTAAACTTTTTTTTTTGAGGGAATTATATTTTAATATTTGATAAATTAGAAAAATTTATCCCAACTTTTTCATATTATCGAGTTTTACTGTAATGTTTATTTTATTTTTTAAAAATAATCTAAGTGATTGACGAGATTACAAATTCGACGAGTCAAATGTCATAAAAACACAAATCAAGATTATAAATTAATTAATTTTAATAATAAAGGACTCACCTTTAAAAAAAAAATTCTCTTGAATCATTTATAACATTTTCAATTAATAAAAGTAATTATCAAGATAAAAACATTAAAACTTCATTTATGAAATATTTCTAACGAATTTTCTTTAATTTGTCAAACATTAATCAACATAAAGTTTAAACTATACTATTATTTTTTTAATGAAAATATATTTATTTAAATTTATATACTCAAATATCTTCAAAAAAGTTGGACAATAAGTTTTTACCAATACAATTAAGCAAGTTAGGGACAAGTTTGAAGTTGTTGGATACATTAAAAAAGGCGAAAATTTGTTTTCGGCACGCCTAAACGGTTTATGCAAATTTTATCCATACTCAAATGGGTTCACCCATCTCATATAAAATTTATTAATCCCTAAATATAATATATTAAATGAGTTTGACTTGAATTAATGAATAAAATTCATCTTAACCGTTTAAGACTTGACTAATCTGACATATTTCTCATTAGAAAATAGTAACTAACAAAATTTGTCTGTAAATCCGTTCTGCAAGAAAGTACGATGTTTCACCCAAAAAAATCCTCACCGCCACACGGCACATGGACCACCCAACAGCAGCAGTATTTCACACGATTATTTAATTCAAGAATCCATCACCATTTCGAAAGAAATAATCATATAATACAAACAAAAAAAAAAGAAAAAAAAAGTTGTTTGAAGCCCAAACAATTGTAAGAAAACGAAATAATGATTATAATAACGGCAGGTACGGTATGTAATTTAGTAGGAAGCAGCAGGCTTCACCGCGGGATTTGCGCGTACATCTATTCTTCAAATTGCCATCTATTTCTACTGTCTTCCACTCTCCATCTCACAATCACCATTTTCACGTTTTCTTCCAACTTTTCCCACGCAGTTTCACCTGTGAAAACACACACTCAGCAACTTCATTGAGCTGCTTCATCCGAGGCCAAGTATTTGGAACTTCTCAACCTCCCAAATTCATGTGAGTTTCTATGGTAATTCTTACTTCTTGTTTCAATCTTTTGTGGGTTTCAACCTTCTGACTTTATCTACTTCCTATTCTTGGCTTAAATTAATGGTTGTTTGTTGATTTGTGATTACTTTGATTGAGGTGGGAGACTAGCAAACTTCGTTGCATGTCATGAATTAGTGAAAAAGATTTGTTTTTTTCGTCTGTTTGTGGAACTTACGCGAAATGGGATTGTGATTTTGTTGCTGGGGTTTGCAGGAAAGGTGTTTGGTGGAAGTCCCGGATATGAATTGCTGAGTTTTATCACTCTGGACAACCTTTGTTATATATTTGAATTTTGTTGGGGTTTGGAAAGGGTGAAAACAAGAAAAGCAGGTTTTGAAGCTCTGTTGATTTGGTTTAGTGTTGGTGTTCATTACTTCGACAGCTGCCAGTTGATTATGGCTAATCAGATGTGAAATTGGTGTTTCTGAAAATTTGAGATTATGTGGTGCTCACTGTTTGAGACGTGATGTGAGAGCTCTGGTTGATTGATTATAAGATTTCACTTCCCACTGATACAAAGAGAGGAGGCGGATCATTAGAGTTTATTGGAGTGAGTTTTTTTGTCTGCAAATGGCTTCTCTTAATTGCTTTTGCCCTTCCTGGAAGAAAAAGAAGAATAAGGTGAGAATGTCTCAATGAATTGCTTCTTGTTAAACGAATGTGGTGTAGGTCGAAAACGCGCCCTTTGTGTCATATTCTCTGTATATATTGTGTTCTAAACTGGTTGAATGTGGCTGTACTCTGTAGGGAGGGAAAGGACATGTTGATCTATCTGTTAAAGAGGAAAATCTCAACATTTTGCACGTGAAGCTCGAACATCAGCAGACATCTTTAGACGCTACCGAGTTGAGATCAACATCTTTCAGTGTTCCTGTTCCCTTCTGTATTGCAAGAAGTTCCAGGTGCAACGTGAAGGTGATGAGTCATGGAAGCCCAGATGCAGAGGAACCTTGTGAGGCGGCATATGAAGGCGAAGATGAGCACGACGAGACTTTGGATTCCAAGTTTAGTTTTCAAGCATGTTCTGAAAATCTGGTTGGAGAAAAAGGGCAGAATGTCCAAGATATAAATGATGGTGAATTTAATTTTCAAGTGTGTCTTGAAAAACCGAATGAAGAGAAGAGACAAACTCTTCAAGAAGTGAGTTCTTTCTGCTCCCTCAATGTTGATGATGATATTGAAAACAGTAACTCAGAAGTGATGTTAGGAATGAATGCAAGTGGACATGTAAGTGATCCGGGGACTAGGAAAGCTCGATTTTGGGCTTCACCGGGACTGAAGCGCTCCTGCTCTAGTTTGGCTATAAGAAGTGCCTCTCTAGAGCTTGAGGATCAGCTGCTCCTTTCAAAGGGTAAATCCTATGAGGACATGCAGAGATTAGCTGAAATGCGGACAGCCGATATTCTTGCAAGAGACGGAGGAAGCCCAGTTTCTATTAGGTCGCGTTGTAGCGCTGATAAGGTGATTTTGAAAAAGCATTCTTCGAGTCAGATACTTCCTTCTGGGAGTCGGAAGTTGTGGTGGAAACTGTTCCTATGGAGTCACAGGAACTTACATAGACCAGCTAGTACGAAACCACTAGTATCCGAAGTTGAGCCTACTCCACTCAACCAGCATGGTGGGTACTCTTCAGATACTGTAGAGCCCAAGCACACCACCAGCTCAAGAGAAGAATTGTCTGAAAATGGCAACGGTTACACGGATGATAAGAACTGGAATGGAGTTTACGGGCATTCACGCGTGTGGCCTCAAAATCAGTGGTTTGCTTTTCCCCCAGACTCAGCTCCTCTATGGAGAGTCGATGAGTGGGTAAAAGGAGTTATCTCACAGCCTCCTTGTGAAGGAGAAATGTATGATCATCATTCTGAAGATGATGAAATTCCCTTCTCTTCGCCTCCCGAATATGGTGCATCATTTCCAAAAGGAGGCCATTCTCATTTGCCTCGACCCTCAGCTGCAAACATGCTAGAGGAGATTTCACACGCCAATACTGTCATCCGGTCCCTGAATTCTAACTCAACCGCGGCTCATATTACCGGCCTTGGACTTGCAGCCATCCCCTCGATTTCGCCCTTTTCTAGCCTTCGATCAGTCAACTTGTCTGGCAATCTTATAGGTATATAAGCAATTGCATTAGTTGAATGCTTATCTGTTATCTGATTTATTACTTTCCTATTGCAGTTCAAATAACTCCAGGAACTCTCCCGAAGGGTCTCCATGCTCTTAACTTATCCAGGAACAAGATAAGCACCATAGAAGGTTTGAGGGAATTGACTCGTCTCCGGGTGCTTGATCTCAGCTACAACCGAATTTCAAGAATCGGTCAAGGTTCGTCACCTGCAACCCGCACATGTTCAATTCAAATTGATGCTTGAAACACAGAGCTGCATAACTGATGTGTAGGGGTGATCACAAGTCGAGTCGACCGTAGTATGGCCAAGCTCGAGCTTGATTCAATCGAGCTCAAGTTAACAAGCTTGTGTTCGACTCAGTGTCAAGCTCGTTAAGCTCGATTCGGTTCGATCAAGCTCGACTTTCTAATTTTATTAAAAAAATATTTATTATTAAATAATAAACTTAGGAATAAATCTAAATTATATTAAGCTCAATAAGGCTAGACTCACACTCTGGTTTAAACTCCATAAGGCTCGGGAGCTTATTGAGTCGAGTATCATGGAGCTCGAGCTTGGGCTCGGACTGACAACTCTCGAGCTCAACTTAATCAATGCTGAGTCGAATTCGAGTTTTTTTCAAGCCGATCCCGAGTAACTCGCGGGCCAGCTTAACTCATGCTCACCCTACTGATGTGGCCTTGTTTCTTTCATCATTAACAGGGTTGTCGAACTGCACTCTCATTAAGGAGCTATATCTTGCGGGGAACAAGATAAGCGTGGTGGAAGGGCTGCACCGGCTGCTGAAACTGGCTGTGCTGGGCTTGAGCTTCAACAAGATAACCACAGCAAAGGCTCTTGGCCAGCTTGTAGCCAACTACAACACCCTGATAGCTGTCAATCTATTGGGAAATCCCATTCAGAAAAATGTTAGTGATGAGCTACTGCGGAAGACTCTCTGTGGGCTCCTTCCAAAACCCGTGCTGCTCAACAACCAGCCCATAAATCCACGCAAGGCTCGAGAGCTACGCGCAGATGCCAATGCTAAAGCTGCACTCGGTAACAGCAGCAGCGGCTTGAGTGGCCGCAGGAAGGCAGTGAGGAAGGGCGCCACCCAAGGGAGCTCGTCCCACAGTGTTCGGAGAAGTTCGGTCAGCACCGGCAATAAATCCAAACACAGAACGAGAAGCCATTCTCACCATCATTCCAATTTAAAGGACAAGGCTTGAGTTTTTTGGAAGCTGTTGGCCTCATTTTTGAGTATACAGAGCTTTGAACATTCAAGAATGCTTTGGTGTTGGCCTCATTTTTGAGTATATAGAGCTTTGATCATTCAAGAATGCTTTGGTGCTCTCTATTGCTTGTCTGGAGTGATTTTTTCTTCTGTAATGCTACAGAAATTCATGTTATAGTTTTCCATTACTTAATTTAATATATCTTTTTCTTTAACTTTGTTGAGATTGGCAAATTCAATTGTCCTACGTTGGAGAAATATAAAAATAGTTTGAGTTTGGCAAATTCAATTGTCCTACGTTGGAGAAACATAAAAATAGTTTGAGTGACGTATGAAAAAAATATGGTGTATATCTTGTTTTCTTATTAGACAAGATTTATCCTTAGCAGAATTAGATTTGGATAAGTATTAATCTATTTTGAGATTGATATCTAAATTTATATTCCTTATGGATCTAGGAATATGTCCTTATAAATACTCTTGTTCAACATCATTGTAAACTTGGCACAAACACAATGTACTAACTAATAGAGACTAGTTAGTCTAGAGGGAGAGTAACTCTGTAACCCTTTAATTATGTTCTTCACCTTGAATAATATATATTACATGTATAGGCTCGGAGAGTTGACACAAAGCTCATGCTCGAACCACTATAATTCTTTGTGTCGTTTAATTTCTGTTAGTTATCTTTGCAATCATTTCAATTCACAACAAACTTGACCCCTCAGAGATGGAAAAAACAAATTCCAATTCAATAGTAAATGTGATTATTAAGAATGATGAAGCACCATCTAACTCTACCAAGAAACACACAATGGTCTCAAATTTCAACCTGAAATCTCCATCACTGCCACTGGGACTTGTATATAGCATGATATATGAAAAATGGAACACACACAAAATGCACAGTGGAGCTACAAAGAATTTCTATACAGAAGCAAATAAGTCCCTTTTGCTTATTTTATATTTGTATAAAAACATTAAAAGTTGAGTATAAATATAACATTATGAATGATTACCCCAAGAGAGAGCCTACTTTGTAGTCCTTTTATCTCCACACTTGCCCTCTGCTTCCATTTCTAGTTAGTTACAGGTCTTGCATCTGCCTAGCAGCTCCATAAAACTCGTGTGATTCGGAAAGAAGAAGGCGTTTACGCAGTTTCTGCACCCTGCTGTTGTCATTCTGTTCAAAACTAACTTCCTTTCCACCATTTTTGTGGAAGCTCAAGCAGACAGATGCAGCAAAGAATGAATGTGAATCTTGTCGTCAAGAATATATAGATACCGGACAGTTTTCAAGAATCAGCTCGATTGTCTTCGAAGGAAAGGTTTCTGGCAGATGAGGAGTCTCTCGTTGCTGTTGCTCTCGATCTCCACGACTCGTGCCTCCCATTTCAGATGTGTTGTCAGAGATCTTGCAAACTCGATAAGAGGAGTGGCGTCCCTCAGAATCAGCCATCCCTGCATTACAATGTTGATCAGCACAATGAAAGATTGATCTAAGAAATGCTTTTAATGCTGATAAATAATACCTCTGGGCGAAGTAACCGATCTATCTCAGCAAACATATCTATCATCTGGCATCTTGGCTGCTCAGAGAATTCGAGAGAGAGAAGTCCTTCTGCGTGAACCAGATCATACGTCCTTGGATACGTCGGAAATGGCTCACACCTACCAAAAAAGGGTTATATTTAGAGTGGATGATGTCTCAATAGCAAGAATAAATGTGTGAGGTATAGTGGAAGGTAAAAAATTACCAGTCATGCAGCACGCCAACAAAGCCGCGGTCAACTATTAAAGGCAGACTGTTGCGTCCACTTGTAGGGACGACGTTCATAACCCATACAGATTTCTTAGTCTCTAACAAGGCAGCATTGAAGCCTCCAAGATGTGCATTCATGTCGAGCACGTTTCTCAGCATGTTATAAGGTGGAGAAGGATCTTCATCACCTGGCCTCTTTGGATGATCTGAAAATATGAGGGGTGAAAGCAGAGACCAATAATCTTGGGCCGCGGACTTCCATTTTGTAGCATCTTCTGCAAACTCCTCTGTGCCATAGCCTAACACAAAGAGGAAATCAGTTGTATAATGCTATTAAAAGGTAGCATTATGTGTATCGAGCCGAAGATCAGAATAATGCAAAGGTTATCCTAGCAGGCTGCCCAAATTATCCAACATACTAATAAAAAACAGTAGGTAGTGCTTAAGGGTACCATAAATCCCAAGCTCAGCTGAGCTCAATGTTGACTGTGAAGGCCATTTCCTCCTTTCTTCAATAGGAACCCAACGGCGGCTTTGGGTCCCTCCGATGCAAGCTGGGAGCCTTCGATAATATGGGGTCTCAATATCATGGCTCTTACTACACAGAGAAGGGGAACTGGTTTTCCTGAAACATGGATTGCACATACAAAAATCAATTTATTACTATTAGGCCATAATATGCTCGTAGTTTATGAACATTGCTCGATCGCAGCAAGTCACCATGGCAGCTTCTTGACATGGACATATTTAATGAAAAACCAAAATATTTGCTAGCACAAATAATGACATGTATCTATGGTAGCCTTACCTTCCAGAATAACATTTCTTCTTACTAGTCTTCTTCCATACAACAGTTTGATCTTGCTGTGGGAGCATATCCCAACAAAGATTTTCTGCAGACAAGCGGATGGTATCCCACTTTTTCAGGTTAGCTTTATTGCGCAGTGAATGCTGAGAGTTTATAAGGGGGTCCGTCCACACAAAAAATCCACCAGGCCGCAGCAACCGATCAACTTCAACCAAATATATGCCATCTGCATTACATAAAAAAAAAAAAAACACTTAAATTGTGGAAACTATATACTGAATGATAGTACATTCCTCTATAGCATATCAAACACCACAAAAGCATCAAGTTTGTAATAGGGAATAGTTAAAGATTGAAGGAACTCATGTCGATCTCATTACAATTACATTAGTATGCCATATCAGTTTAGTTGTTCATGTAAGCTTCTCTGTAGATGTTCCTTGATATTGTCAAATGTATGAAAAAAATTAAACTAGAAAGTTCATGTGCTAAAGAAAACACTTGGTTAGAGATAAAACCGCAATTACTATATTTACCAAGTTGTTAAGACTAAAGAATCCTCCTTTTCAAGTTTGGAAATTGATAAATTTAGTTTTATAGTACAGATTCTTGGAAAAAGAACTATAAGTTATCAATAAAACCAATTGATCTGTATAGAACAAACACCTAGGTGGGGGGGGGGGGGGTATTCAACCTCAAACACATATCTAACAAATCATTAATTTTATAGAATAAAAAATGCAACTAAAAAGTGAAAGATTTGTTACATCTAAAGGTGAAGAATGTTGGATAAAACACCTGCTTGGAACAGACAAGTACAAAAAATCAGGTGTATATCAGAATACAAGCCAGTGCCATCATCATTCTAGAATTTGCATCTCACCGAGTAGTTCATAGAATCACGCGTTCCATTGTAAACAGCAATAATAAGTTATATTAAGGAGGGTTATAGCTAAAGCAACTACATATATTGAAGTGCGGTTTCGATTTCTCAAAACATGCCTATGATTAAAAAGACTTTGTTAAAAAAATTGTTCATGCTAGTTAGTCAATTTTATCATCATGCATGAACTGTGAAGGTTCAGGAAAAACCCACTCCCACCACTCAGTTAGATAATATATATCTCCTACTTTGTCTTTAGGGCAACTCCTTCCTGCCTAGAGATGTGACAACGGAGAGCCATACGAGTCAACAAAAACCTTTCATTATGTTCTTGTGTGAAATCTATCTGATCTGAAACATATCACGTCTGTCTGCAGTACTTAAAAGTAATTTTTTGAGTAAATGTGTAAATGAAGAAACAAGAGACACACTAAAAGTAACAGAATCAAGAGCACCTTTTGAATCCCAGTCAACTCGACATCTTGCGCAGTGAATCATGTCAAATGATAGAGATGGATATGGGAGCTGCTTAGAAGTAAATGACCCAATCATTGCTGGGAGACCCCTTTCCAGAGTTAGCTGAACTTGACTGCCAGATGCCTCGTAGTTTGCTATACACATGGTTAATAGTTGATACGAAGATAAATGTGCCCCATAGCTACCATAACCACAGTCTAAGTCCAGGATTGTTCTAACCTGAAAATGGAAGGAAAAAAATAATAGTTGTATTCCAGAACCCTGGGACAAAGTTTTTCGAGTACAAAGAAATTCAGATTTCAACATTAATTTATACATCAAGCTGTCAAATGTAAGAACTCACTGATCCAAATGATCCATCTCTTCATCACATTAAAAAGTGTGCAGTGCTAGATCAATTGAGATGTCAAGTCCCAAATTAAAGTTTTACAAGCTTATCCGATTTCAATGTATTTATTTATTATCTATATTTTTCGTGATGGAGAAACCTGCAGCCTAGTCCATGGTGCACTATCGATAAAACCGCACATATGTGCAATAGCTCACTGCAAACATACATGAGGCATAGTGCACTAGGAAAAACCCTATGCAACAGGCTTGAGCTAGAAGTGTAATTCGAACTCGTGGTAATCAACAAGAAGGTAACCCACTCAACCACTAGGTCACCACCAAGGGGTAACTGCAGTTTAAGTGTCTCAGGATTATGGGGTTTTCCTATCTACCGCGATAGGGGCACTTCTAGATAATAAAGGCTAAATCATGAGGAGAAAGTAAATGACAATTTGCACTTACTCCAGCTTGTATAAACGAGGACTCATTTCTTAGCCCAATAATTTCTGCAATTTGATGAGAGTAGTCTTCAACATCAAAGGTAGAAGATACTGAACGGAATGAAATCTGGTCTTCGTCCAGCATCATCATCCTGCAATTACATGATGGAGAAAAGATATGAAATGGAAAGAGATAAAGCCAACTTCAATGTGACGACGAACACTCTGCACTTCCAACTCACCTCTTTGTCAAACTTCCAGACGACAGGACCTCCTCTGCTGTAATATTAACATTTCCATACCAGATTATATCTTTCCCAGCAGGCCACCTCAGAGGAATCCTATAGTTCACAGGAGGAAGAACCAAGCAGTTTTGCCTGGCCACATGTCCGCATTGGCGGGCATATTCTTCGCCTCCAGAAAATCCCATAGCAAGATTTTCTGAAACATTGAAGCACGGAACATAGTTTTCTGACTCCTGAGAACAGTACTCTAATTCTCTAAATCTTGACGAACTAAGAGAAAGCTCCCCAATTTCATACATGTCGGAGACCAGCTGCTCCTGAAGCCTCCTATATCCGTGGAATACTTGCCCTCTCGACGTTGAGGCAATAGAAAGTGTCCACAAGTACGAACCAGTAAGAGCAAGAACCACAATGACTACTAAACTGAATTTCAGAAAGGACAGTACCCCTTTATGCCAACTCTTAACAACCCCTGAACTGAAAGGATCTGATACAAAACTATGGTCACTCAAACTATCAGTCGAAGACAAGCTATCCTTGGTGAAAAATCGGAAAGAAAACTTGAAAGATAAATGTGTTTTATCAGCTCCATTTGTTTGATTTCGATTGAGATCTTCCTTCTCCATCTTATCTTTCATCTGAGAATCCTCCTGATAAAGACTATTCCCGGATAATCGTCCACCGCCACCGGATACACCTCGATGAAGGGGCCTCGACATTCTTCTTACCACCTAATCAACCCAAAAAAGGAATGATCATGTAACAGCAAAACAATCAATACAATAACAAACATGCAGCTGGTGGATTTGGAATGGACTACTCTCAAATCTCACACTGGATCCTTAAAACACCAAAAAATATATCACACACACGCCATGATTTATGGAAAATATACATGAACAAATACGTGTCGTGATTTGTGGAGAAAGTATAGAAATCAAATCCAAAAGAGGAAGCTTTTTAGTGTACTAGTGACTTGAACTCAATCTAGAAACGGGAAATGCAAAATCCAAATCAAGCAATAGATTATGGAGAAATATGAAAACAGAATCACTGAACTGAAATTGAAGGGAGTTCAGTTCAATCAGTCGCAAAAACCAAAACACAACCATTTGGATCAATGACATATCAAACTCACTGAACCCAAAAAAAAAATATTGGACCAAATAAATCAAAAGATCACAATACAACAGGTTGAAGCAACTATCTAAAAACACCAAATTTCAACATGATAAGCATGTACCTCAAAAGATGCAATTTTTGCTTCGGACCAAAGAGAGACCTCAAAAAATCAGCTGATTCTGGGGCTGTCTTTCATGAAATTCCTCACAACTCACAACCCAATTTTTATTTACATTTTCTTGAAACCCTCCATCATCCCGTGATCTCATTCACGGGCACACTCGGCCTCAAATTCACACTGAACGAGATGAATTTTGCCCAGTTTTAGATATCTCGTTTACACATTACTGAATAGGGGAGCAAGAAAAGCAGCTACAAAGTAGAGAAGGAGGATATTGCAGCGGGTGGAAATGGGTAATATATATGCATACAAATTGGTGGGACTGTGCTAAGAAATTACACTGCCGAGTGGGATCCAATCTTGTTACACATTACTCGTTAAAGATTTCCCACCGTCTCTCTCTCTCTCTCTCTCTCTCTCTCTCTCTCATACACACGCACAAGATCAGCTGTTTATTTTGTTTGGTTTCTTACAATTTTATTTTTATTTACTTGTAATAAAAGAATATCTGTTATTGCAAAAATGAGGTGTGTTATTTGTTTTTCAATTTATTTAGTTATATTAATCTTAATTTTATTTATTCGCCGCTTAAAACTACACAGAAAGTTTGATTACTTCTTTTAGGAGAAAATACAAATACTTTTATAGTTTATTATACAACATTATATCAGCATTTATGATGGAGAATAATGTTTTCTTCAACAAATAAACTCAAAATTTAAAAGAAAAACTAATTTGATTCTACAATAGGAAATTAAGCAGATTTAGCTTCTTAAATAATGATTAAAACATATTTAATTACATAGATGCTCTCCTACCAATGTGTGTACAACCAAAAAAATTTAAAATATAAATCATTATTTTAGTATCTGAAAGATTTAATAAAATTTTTAATTCATGATCGATTATAAAATCCTCAATCCTAGATCTCAGTATTAGATCTTGAATTGAAAATTTTAAGAACTTTCATGTTCCAAATTAAGATTTCATCTTTCTACCGAAGTCGATGATCAAACTATGTCCTTCAAGTTTTAGAATAAATAATATTTATTTATTATATCATCTATATAACATTATCACATCAATCGTAAATATTTTAATTTTGCCCGTGTTTGGAAAGTATTTTTGTAGGTAACCCTACAAATAATTAGGGCTGTAAATGAGTCAAATTGTTCGTGAGCTACTCGGATCTCGACTCAATAAAAGCTCGTTCGAGCTCATTTAGAGAAGCTCGTTTAACAAACGAATCAAACTTGAGCATCATAATATTCGACTCGTGAGCTCGTGAGCTAAAATTAGTAAAATATATAAAATAATTAATTTGATAAAAGTAATATCTTTTATGAATTAAGAGTAACAATAATGATAAATCTTTCTAATAATGAGAAAATTTAGAATTTGAATATGAATATGAATATGATATTAGTTTAGAAATAAATAACTTTTTCATTCTAAATAATAATGGATATTTAAATATATTGCAGATTTAGAAAATTCGTTTAGGCTCGATTAAGGTCCGATAAAGTTCGTGAACTTCAAAATGTTCAACAAAAAAGCTCGAAACTCGACTCGATACTAAATGAGTCAAACTTGAGCACGGTACTACTCGAGTCGACTCGGTTCGATTACACCCTACAAATAATCATGCCGTATCGTCTAAAATTGAAAGGTGCACATTATTAGTAATGAATTGAGCGGGCAATAGTACTAATAATTCCTTTTATTTCATTTTAAAAGAAATAATTCATTTTCTTTTCATCATCTATAAAATTATTGTTCGTCATTCAAGATTCTAATTCATCGTCAATTTTAAATTTTTTTTTCACAATTTTTAAAATAACTTGGTGTTGTAATCGGAAAAGACGTGTATTATTTATTTTTGGAGATGATAAGCCGGTTTGCTAAATTAAAATAATTTGATGAGTTAAGTTACATCACTTATTCCATAGGTCAAAAAAAGTGACAAAATAAAACTTCACCAACGTTTGAACTAATTTTAAATCACTATATAAAATTTTAATATTTTATATCTTTCACAAACTGTTTTTTTGGACTGATTAGTATGAATTTCCATTGCATATTACATTTTGATTATATAATTTATCTAAAAGTTACAATATATTATATTGTTTATTTTTATCTAAAATTTATTTCCTCTAATAAATTTATGTAACATTAATATTTTATCTCACCGACGACAGATCAGCTGACGTGTCGGTTGCGTAGCTGCATTTCCCCTTGACCGAGCCTACCGCGTTCATTTTTATATTTTGAGAAGGTCTTGGGTTAGGCAGCCTAAATGATTTAGGCGGGTTTTATTCATTAACCCAAGCCCAAACCCATATAATATACCTTAATTAGGATTAATAAACCCTATTTGGGATGGGTCAATCCATTTGGGTAGGATAAAACCCGCCTAAACCATTTAGACCTGCCTAATGCAAGTTTTTGCCTTATATTTTTTATTTTTTATTAATTTTTAATTTTCTTAGGGATTTAGAATTGGGATGTTTACGATTTGGTTTAACAGTTTTGAAGGATAAAGTATTAGTCGGATTAATGAGTATATGATTTGAGATTTTTATAAATTAAATAAGTCAAATAGATGTTGTAAACTAAACCAGTTAAAACAACATTGAAAAAGGTTTAGTTGGCACCGTTTAAAAGATTATTTGACTAATGAGCAATAATAAAATTAATATATCGCTTTGATGGTTTTGAATATTAATTCACGAAGAATGAAAAAAATAAAATTAATATAAATATATGTAATCAATTATAATTTTTAGAGAAATGAGAGTGTGGCCACAAGAAAGAAGTGAAATTGAAAAAAATATAAATCTCGGACGTATACAGGGCGGCCTATAATTTTGGCGGTCATGTAGTATAGATGATGCTCTTATTTTACTATTATAATTATAAATTTAAAAAATTAATAAAATATAATATAAGTATAAAATATGGTTCATATAATCTTTAATTACAAGATGTTCAGAAATTATAAATTAAAAAAAAAACTGTGTTCTTTTACTTTGAAATCATGTACTCCAGTTTTGATTATATTTATCAATAAACAAATCTTAATTAAAATAAACACGCAAAATACATAACTATCATTTACAGATAACTTCATAATTCTCTTATATTTTTTAACCAGACTCACCACTAAGAATTTCACAATTTATTTGTTATAAAATAACTAACAATCTATTCAATCATTTTTTCAATTCAAGAACATTTTTTTCATATTCTTTTAAATAGACTAATCACATTTTAAATCATAATATAACTAATATAATATTGTGAATAATAGTATTTTTATATCAACTATTCACATTTTTAAATCACAAAATAAATAATATAACTTTTAAATTTATATAAGGCAAAATATAAATTTAAGTCATTTAATATTTTATTTTAATTGAAATAAAGATGAACTTATTTATTTTGGGATTAATATAATTTTGTAAGATTCAATACTAAAATAAATTAATAATGTATTTATACGAAAAATTTTATAAAAATGGTGCCCCAACATTTTCGATGCCCCGGTGCAGCGCATCTCTCGCACGGTCTCAGGACCGGCCCTGGACGTATATATCAATATAACTGATTTTTTAGTTTTTAATATCAAATAACATTTAATTAATATTATTATATTTAAAATAATATTTTAGATACGGTTGGTCCGACAAAATCTATTTTACACTACAAAAAAAAACTATTTGTAGTGACAATAATCTTAGTGACATTTAAATTTTTGTGGATAAAAATACATTTATAGTAACAATTATGCATTTTGTCACAAAAAATACAATTTGTGATAATTTTATTAGTTGTGGGTATTTATTATCACTAAAGTTAGTGACAATAATATTTTTGTCACTAAACATATATGTATAGCTAGAGGTGGCAATCGTGTCGTGTTGGGTCGTTATCGTGTCGTGTCATTATCGTGTTTGAGCTTAACGGGTTCGTGTCGTGTTCGTGTTTGAGCTTAACAGGTTCGTGTCGTGTTCGTGCTCATTATTATCGTGCGTGTTCGTGTCGTGTTATCGTGTCGTCATCAATTTGTTAATATTGGAATTTTATTTAGGCGAGATCTCGACATTAATCTCGATTTTCATATCGAGATCTCGATATCAAAATCGAGATTAATGTCGAGATCTCGATTTTTTTCCAAAAAATTCTGATTTTTATTCTTTTAATTTCCCTTTTATTTACATATTGTATTTTATTTAATTGCAGTTTTGGGAGTGGATCAGGCCCAGTTTGCAGGGCAAAGTCCCGCGGTCGATGAATTTTTACGACCGGGATATTCTTGAGGATATTCGGGTTCGTTTGTTGAGCTTTGGAGAGGAGAGTTTGGAATTATTTAGGGAAGGACCGTTCGGTCATTTTCTGAGTTTTCGGTGGAAGAAGAGCACGATACGTGCTACGTGGGCACTGATCACCCACGAGATTGAGGTGGAGGGAGCGGAGAATGAGCTGTGGTTTCGTGTTGGTAAAACCAACATTAGATTTGGCGCTGATGAGTTCTGTTTGATGACCGGGCTGCGGTTCGGAGATTCGGGTTTTGACCCTACTGGAGTTCATATTTTGCCGGAGGATGGTTGTTTATCTTCTCACTACACTACCCTTCCTTCTGTTGACCAGTTGCATGTTGATTTTATGAGAACCGAGCTGAGTTTGAGCGATTCTGCTGATGATTACGTGAAGATCGCTGAGATTCTATTTTTCTACCGTATGCTGATGTGCCACGATGGGAAGCGACACGTAGACCCCTGGATTTATGCATTGGTGGAGAGACGTCATCAGTGGAGGGCATTCCCTTGGGGCTCGTGGTCCTTCAGTATTTTGCTGTATCAGATGTCTTTCGTGATCAGATCATCAAAGACAGAGAAGGTGCCTTTAGTGCATGTATATGGCCCTTTTTGGGTGTTGGAGGTAATTCTTAGTAATTTTTTTTATTTATTTAATTTTTAATTTATAAAAGACTAGAATTGTAAATTATTTGCATTATTGTGCAGGCATGGTCGTACGAGGTGATCCCTGATCTGGCAGCGTTAGTTGCGAAGCGCATTGAGCCAGAGGAGGGTCAGGAGACTAGGAACTCCGACCACTTCTTGTATTACTCCCCCGTGTCCTTGAAACTGCCGGGTACTGGGACATGGTCGATCCTCCTCGTGTAAGAATCCTTGGTAATTTTTCTCTGATTAAGGATGTTACTGAGATGCCCATGCAGGTAGATTCACATAGTTGTGGAGTATATTGTATGATTTTTGTTGATAGGTTACTACTTAGAAGGAGGAGAGCTCCAGTTAGTGACCTTACTTATGACTTTACAGTTCATTATAGGCAGCTTGTAGGTGCTAGGATTGTAAGTTGGTGTAGAGAAAGAGAAGCTCGAGAAGCTGAACAGTTGTAGTACTATTTTCTATTGTTATTATTAATATTGAATTTGCATTTTGGTTTATTTTGTGATTGATATGAATTTGGATTTTGGTGTATTTAAGCTGAACAGGATTAAATGGATTTTATGGAAAAAGATCACGCATTTCGAGATGAAATAGGAGATTTCGAGATCTCGATTTGATTTCGAGATAAATTAAAACATTATACAGTTTAAACATACATTTATTTAACACTTTAAAGTTCATTTAACATAAGACATTATACATTTGAATCTATGCATGCATAAGATGTTTCTATTTGAAATGTTCATACCTTATTCATGTTTGAATAGGATGAAGTAGAAGTAGTATAATACAAATCAAACATCTTTGTAATGAATGAATTTTTGCAAGTTTCTTTGTTATCGAATCTATATTTCCTTAAATGAGTGTTATATGAGTTGATTATCCTCGAAAATTAGTGAATTAAACATCCAATTAGACAATAATCCAGAAAATCGAGATCTCGAAATTGATTTCGAGACATGTCGAGACAACAAATTGAATTTGTCTCGACTCAAACCCTACAAATCGCGAAATGGGGTATCGTGATTTTGAAAATGATAAAATCGAGATCTCGATTTCAAATCGAGATCTCGATATCAAATCGAGATCTCGATTAGATGACGAGATCTCGACTTTGTGTTTTTCAAATCACGATATTCCCATTTAAATAAAATCCGAAATATATTTCAAATGACAGAAATTGAATGCAAATATTATTCGACAATATGTCTAAAATATTAGACATTATGATACACATTTTGACGTAGGAAAAATCCTCTTCTATTTAAGGAGATAGCATTGCCGGGGGGTTCCCGTGCCCATTTTGTGCTTGCATGAGATGTTGCAGCAGCTCACTTACTACTATAAGCTTTCATCTCTTTCCCGTTTCTACAAACAAAGAAGCTAATATCTTGCCCCATTTGTAGTTTCGGGAAAAAGAGAAAGACGTGGAGGAATCTGGAACAAGGACCGAGCTAGTGAAGGAGATGTTGTATTTGCTCCTCGCCCATGATGTCTTTTCCGGATGAAGGACTTTTTCCTACATGTGACGTAGGAAAAATCCTCTTCCGGACTGTTTGACGTAGAAAAAATCCTCTTCCATTTGAGCAAGTGCCTTTATTCTTGAGTAAAATATGAAAAAATCATCATCTTCTATTTGAGCAAGTGCACGTATGAGGGGAATAAAGAGGAAGAACATATTTTGAATGGAATATAGTTTGAGTAAATTCCTCCACCCTTAAATAGAAGTTAAATTTAGAAAAAAAAAATTTGTTTTAAAAAAATAAATTATTGTGCAGAGTAGTTCACGTGAAAGTTGTTCAATAATGTAGTCAAATTGAGAATCTTTGCAGGCATTTATCGAGTAAAAAGTAGTATTGACATAGAAATTCATGTCCAAAAAGTAATAGTGATGTGATATGTCGAAAATGGGGGTATTCACGTGAAAGTTGTTCAATTATTGCCTTGATTCAATTATTGGAGTTCAATATGTCGAGATCTCGACATCATGATTTCGAGATCTCGATATGATGTCGAGATCTCGAAATCATGATGCCGAGATCTCGACATATTGAACTCCAAATCACGATATTCCATTTCAATTTTGTAAAATCCACCTGAATTCGTATACAAACCAAAACACCTAAACAGATCAAATAAGAACTCAAAAAATCGTCCAAATATCAACCACAATATCACCAGAATTAATATAAACCAATATACCCTAACAACAACTGATCAATTCGTCATAAATGCGCAAACAAAAATAAAGCAAGTACCACTACTCACTCATATGGTCAACTCTCTCCGGACATTTTCTTTTTGCATGCCCCGTCTGCTGACAGATACTACATGTCTTTGCCCGTCGCCTACGTGGCCCGTCTTGGGGTGAAGGACTGTTCAAATCCACCTCACCAATGGCAATATAAGCAGTGCAGGCACGTGAGTTGTGACCGGATTGTCGACACCTCCTACATACTTGAGATCTGCGCGTGGTCGAACTCTCAGCACCAGAACGTGCTCTACTCATCCTCGGACGGCCAGCCTGTCGAACTACTATCGGTGGTCTCACAACATAAGATGTTACCTCCGATGGGAGTACCCAATCCGATGGATGCGGCACAGTCATAATGGTGTGATGATATGTCTGTAGCAGAGTGAATTGCTTGTAGTAGTGTGGCACGTACTCTGATATCGGCTGCGAAATATATCTGACAATCGAAAAATAAGACACACATGTTATAATAATCTTTATTAAGATATTTGCAATAATGAAAGTTCGAATTAACATATTACCTGAGGGCGGCAGCCGCATGACAACATGGAATCAGATCGAGATCAAACTGACGACACTCACACGTTCTGTGCTCTAAGTCGACACTGTAGCTTCTCTGTTGCCCTTCCACCTTGTATATGTGTGGCATGGTGGTGCCTCTGACTACAAGCTGTCGCCCATATTCGAACGATTCTGTTAATTTCGTCATAGCTACGTGTGTCAGAGCATGATCTCTAGACCGTGCAGCCGCTCGTCGCTCGTCAAACCATCGCTCAACCATAGCTCTGTAAGTCTCAAGAAGGGCACATATAGGTAATCGCCTTGCCCATAACAAACGAGAGTTGAGGGATTCGGCTGCATTGGACGTCATGAAGCTGAATCGGGTACCAGGGCACTGAGATCTCGACCAACGGTGGACTCCTATATCCAGAAGCCTCTTGTAAGCTCCTTCTTTGCTCAGAATCTCCAAAGTAGACATGTGCTTTTGAAATGCATCGTGCCTATAACAGTAGGCTGCATCTCGTAAAACAGCACCAACTTGTGGACCGCACCTCGACATGTTATTCGCCAAGTGGTAGTAGCAAATAGCATGCGTAGCATTCGGAAATGCTAACTCAACTGCATTTTTTATGCTCTTGTGCTGATCACTGACAATGATCAGTCCTTCGCGATCCCCGAAGCACACATGCAAGCGATGCATGAACCACATCCACGACTCATCATCCTCTATGGGTCCAATCCCGATAGCAAGGGGAAATAATTGTTCATTGCCGTCTTTCGTCACCGCAACAAACAACATTCCCTTATTCTTGCCCTTCAGATGCGTGCCATCTACAACAATCACTGGGCGCATGAAGCTGTGAAATGCATCGATGCAAGGAGCAAGCGCCAGAAACATGTGCTTGAACAAACTCTCCGAAGAAGTGGATATATCATACATCGTGCCTGGGTTACGAGACTGTAGCATGTGTAAGTAGCCCGGCAGCATCGCATAAGACTTCTCCCACTCGCCGAATACCATTGCAATGGCTATGTTTCTTGCCCGCAGGGCAAAACTGTAATCAATCTTGATGCCGAATTGAATCAACAATTCAGACATCATCTCCTTCGGCTTTAGAATAGCGCCCTCCGCCGCCAACTTACTGGAGAAATACTTACCCAACACTCTTGCGGGCACTCTGCGGGGAGCAACACGATCAACATCCGTCTGGCAGTTGTGCATCAGATCACACTTGAATACTCTCCAAACAGTTCCAGATTGTCTTGCACGCAGCATAAAAGGACAACCATTCCCATGCTTGCATCTGTAGTTGAGCCGAGTAGTGCTAGACCTCTCTGTGGAGTACTCAAATCGGTGATGCAAGTGATGCAGTCCTACAGCAAGGTCAAGTTCATCCTTGCTGCTAAATGTCGCTCCAATGCACAGCTGAGTCGGGGCCCAATCTGCGGGAATAATCCACTCCAAACGCTCAGGTTGTTGAACCTCTATTAAAGGAAGCACCCAACTCCTTACTTCCTGATCATGTCGAGCTGCAGCCACGGACAGACTCAAGTTATTGTTAGATAGTCCATACTGATCCATTCGCCCAGGAGCTAGAATCCATCTAGAAAAATCACTGACCAAGGACTCAAACAACCGACTCCGCCCCTCCTCCTCGTCCCTCTCCTCCTCGCTTGCCTCCTCCTCCTCCTCCTCATCATCATCACAATAATCATCATCATCATCTGTAGATTCCGCCTCATACTCATCTACGAAATCATCAGCTAATGAGATGCTAGGACCACCCATTCGTGTTGATCGATGTGACTGTGACTGAGGTGCCTGAAATCCGGACTGATTTTGCTTCAATTTGGTGACCACATATATAATTGGATCAATGCTATTTTCATATAGCATCCGCATAATATCTTCGTCGGTCTTCAGTCCAGCCTTCACATGCCTCGAGCCCCCAGATATACTGCTCATGTAAAACAAGCAGTAGCTAGTACTGAGGAGATCACAGTGCATGATCTCGTGAATCTCGGACAAAATGGTATTGTAGGAGATCCGTTCACGTCTCAAACAAATCAATTGCTCGTCTCCGCCCATATACTCGGATCTGTCCCAAGCCCCACCATGACGTATGATGAAACGTTGATACGACATCTGCGATAAATGAAACGAAAATATTAAAAA
>JAPKLW010002024.1:38403-65481 GCA_026898455.1 Plectranthus barbatus
CTGGCTATTAGTGTCTACAAAATCAAGTCAACGTCTTCTAGTGTCTACCTAACTAGGGTTTTGGTTATATAGTTATTTTCCTCTACAAATTGGTGGGACTGTGCTAAGAAATTACACTGCCGAGTGGGATCCAATCTTGTTACACATTACTCGTTAAAGATTTCCCACCGTCTCTCTCTCTCTCTCTCTCTCTCTCTCTCTCTCATACACACGCACAAGATCAGCTGTTTATTTTGTTTGGTTTCTTACAATTTTATTTTTATTTATTTTGTAATAAAAGAATATCTGTTATTGCAACAAATGAGGTGTGTTATTTGTTTTTCAATTTATTTAGTTATATTAATCTTAATTTTATTTATTCGCCGCTTAAAACTACACAGAAAGTTTGATTACTTCTTTTAGGAGAAAATACAAATACTTTTATAGTTTATTATACAACATTATATCAGCATTTATGATGGAGAATAATGTTTTCTTCAACAAATAAACTCAAAATTTAAAAGAAAAACTAATTTGATTCTACAATAGGAAATTAAGCAGATTTAGCTTCTTAAATAATGATTAAAACATATTTAATTACATAGATGCTCTCCTACCAATGTGTGTACAACCAAAAAAATTTAAAATATAAATCATTATTTTAGTATCTGAAAGATTTAATAAAATTTTTAATTCATGATCGATTATAAAATCCTCAATCCTAGATCTCAGTATTAGATCTTGAATTGAAAATTTTAAGAACTTTCATGTTCCAAATTAAGATTTCATCTTTCTACCGAAGTCGATGATCAAACTATGTCCTTCAAGTTTTAGAATAAATAATATTTATTTATTATATCATCTATATAACATTATCACATCAATCGTAAATATTTTAATTTTGCCCGTGTTTGGAAAGTATTTTTGTAGGTAACCCTACAAATAATTAGGGCTGTAAATGAGTCAAATTGTTCGTGAGCTACTCGGATCTCGACTCAATAAAAGCTCGTTCGAGCTCATTTAGAGAAGCTCGTTTAACAAACGAATCAAACTTGAGCATCATAATATTCGACTCGTGAGCTCGTGAGCTAAAATTAGTAAAATATATAAAATAATTAATTTGATAAAAGTAATATCTTTTATGAATTAAGAGTAACAATAATGATAAATCTTTCTAATAATGAGAAAATTTAGAATTTGAATATGAATATGATATTAGTTTAGAAATAAATAACTTTTTCATTCTAAATAATAATGGATATTTAAATATATTCCAAATTTAGAAAATTCGTTTAGGCTCGATTAAGGTTCGATAAAGCTCGTGAACTTCAAAATTTTCAACAAAAAAAGCTCGAAGCTCGACTCGATACTAAATGAGTCAAACTTGAGCACGGCACTACTCGGCTCGACTCGGTTCGATTACACCCTACAAATAATCATGCCGTATCGTCTAAAATTGAAAGGTGCACATTATTAGTAATGAATTGAGCGGGCAATAGTACTAATAATTCCTTTTATTTCATTTTAAAAGAAATAATTCATTTTCTTTTCATCATCTATAAAATTATTGTTCGTCATTCAAGATTCTAATTCATCATCAATTTTAAATTTTTTTTTTTCACAATTTTTAAAATAACTTGGTGTTGTAATCGGAAAAGACGTGTATTATTTATTTTTGGAGATGATAAGCCGGTTTGCTAAATTAAAATAATTTGATGAGTTAAGTTACATCACTTATTCCATAGGTCAAAAAAAGTGAAATTATAAAACTTCACCAACGTTTGAACTAATTTTAAATCACTATATAAAATTTTAATATTTTATATCTTTCACAAACTGTTTTTTTGGACTGCTTAGTATGAATTTCCATTGCATATTACATTTTGATTATATAATTTATCTAAAAGTTACAATATATTATATTGTTTATTTTTATCTAAAATTTATTTCCTCTAATAAATTTATGTAACATTAATATTTTTATCTCACCGACGACAGATCAGCTGACGTGTCGGTTGCGTAGCTGCATTTCCCCTTGACCGAGCCTACCGCGTTCATTTTTATATTTTGAGAAGGTCTTGGGTTAGGCAGCCTAAATGATTTAGGCGAGTTTTATTCATTAATCCAAGCCCAAACCCATATAATATACCTTAATTAGGATTAATAAACCCTATTTGGGATGGGTCAACCCATTTGGGTAGGATAAAACCCGCCTAAACCATTTAGGCCTTCCTAATGCAAGTTTTTGCCTTATATTTTTTATTTTTTATTAATTTTTAATTTTCTTAGGGATTTAGAATTGGGATGTTTACGATTTGGTTTAACAGTTTTGAAGGATAAAGTATTAGTCGGATTAATGAGTATATGATTTGAGATTTTTATAAATTAAATAAGTCAAATAGATGTTGTAAACTAAACCAGTTAAAACAACATTGAAAAAGGTTTAGTTGGCACCGTTTAAAAGATTATTTGACTAATGAGCAATAATAAAATTAATATATCGTTTTGATGGTTTTGAATATTAATTCACGAAGAATGAAAAAAATAAAATTAATATAAATATATGTAATCAATTATAATTTTTAGAGAAATGAGAGTGTGGCCACAAGAAAGAAGTGAAATTGAAAAAAATATAAATCTCGGACGTATACAGGGCGGCCTATAATTTTGGCGGTCATGTGGTATAGATGATGCTCTTATTTTACTATTATAATTATAAATTTAAAAAATTAATAAAATATAATATAAGTATAAAATATGGTTCATATAATCTTTAATTACAAGATGTTCAGAAATTATAAATTAAAAAAAAATTGTGTTCTTTTACTTTGAAATCATGTACTCCAGTTTTGATTATATTTATCAATAAATAAATCTTAATTAAAATAAACACGCAAAATACATAACTATCATTTACAGATAACTTCATAATTCTCTTATATTTTTTAACCAGACTCACCACTAAGAATTTCACAATTTATTTGTTATAAAATAACTAACAATCTATTCAATCATTTTTTCAATTCAAGAACATTTTTTTCATATTCTTTTAAATAGACTAATCACATTTTAAATCATAATATAACTAATATAATATTGTGAATAATAGTATTTTTATATCAACTATTCACATTTTTAAATCACAAAATAAATAATATAACTTTTAAATTTATATAAGGCAAAATATAAATTTAAGTCATTTAATATTTTATTTTAATTGAAATAAAGATGAACTTATTTATTTTGGGATTAATATAATTTTGTAAGATTCAATACTAAAATAAATTAATAATGTATTTATACGAAAAATTTTATAAAAATGGTGCCCCAACATTTTCGATGCCCCGGTACAGCGCATCTCTCGCACGGTCTCAGGACCGGCCCTGGACGTATATATCAATATAACTGATTTTTTAGTTTTTAATATCAAATAACATTTAATTAATATTATTATATTTAAAATAATATTTTAGATACGGTTGGTCCGACAAAATCTATTTTACACTACAAAAAAAAACTATTTGTAGTGACAATAATCTTAGTGACATTTAAATTTTTGTGGATAAAAATACATTTATAGTAACAATTATGCATTTTGTCACAAAAAATACAATTTGTGATAATTTTATTAGTTGTGGGTATTTATTATCACTAAAGTTAGTGACAATAATATTTTTGTCACTAAACATATATGTATAGCAACAATAAATCGTCACAAAACATATAATTTGTGACAATTTTATTAGTTGTGAGTATTTATTGTCACTAAAGTTAGTGACAATAATATTTTTGTCACTAAACATATATCTACAACAACAATAAGTTTTATTGTCACAAAAAATATAATTTGTAACAATATTATAAGTTATCAATATTTATTGTCACTAATGATAGTGACAATAACTTTTTTGTAACTAAAAATACTATTTTAGCTACAACAAATTTTTTCATCACAATTTGTTGTTAATTTGTGACGAGTTCATATGTTGTTAGTATTTACCGTCACTAAAGCTAGTGACAATAATTTTTTTTGTAACTAAAAAGATTTTATGATGACAATAAGCCAATTTATCACAACAAATTATAAATTGTGACAGTTTAATATATATAACTGAATTCGACAACTGTAATATTTGTTATGATATTTTAGCTAAATCTCAAAATCTAATAAACCCCACTAGTTTATTATTAATGATTTTTACAAGCCATCAATTTGATTTTGATAACGTAATATCTCAAACTCTTAAAACTCATAAAATTCTATTTTATACTTGCAAATTTATGAAGTTATATAAATAACAATTAAATATTGACTTTATATATTTCAGCAATTAAATTATATAAGTATTTGTACTTAAGTAATAAAGATTAATAACATTTTAAATTTAATCACATTTAAATTATAATATTAATTGAAGATTATATTATTATTTAAATTTGTAATGAGTTAAGTACGCAATCAAAATGCTAAATAATGCAAAAATTTCAAATTATTCAATTAAACTATAATTTTTAATTAGATATTATGCAAAATCTATTTTTAATATAAATTAAAATCGTACGTAATAAATTTTTAATTAAAACTTATTATTTATTCAAATTTAATTCTTACTAATTTTATAAATTAAATAACTGCTACCACTTCGACAAATTCTAAATAAAGTAAAAGTAAATATTGTATAGTAATTTTTTTGTATAAGATTTCATTCTACCAATATTTATACTTCACTTTTAACTTTTAGAATTCTATGGTGTGGTCGTAGTTTTTTAATTTATAAGATTGTCAAAAATTTAATTTATAAAACGTGAAATAGGATTCCATAAATTTATAAAGTTCAGATAGATAGTCATCATTACATTATATATATTAATTATCAAAAATATCAACAATCAATTACTTAGTGCAGTGGATGGACACAAAGCATTGAACTAAGAGGTAAAGGGTTCGAATTCTAATGGAAGCATAAAATATTAATTTTTTCTATAACTATGTGCAGGGTCCTGATTATTGATAGGACGGTGCGTTGATGGCTCGGTGGTCCTGATTACTCATGGGTGGCAGTCTAGGTGCGGTTCGTCGTTGCGGTTGGTCAATGGCTTAAGGTGTGGTTCGTGCATTGCGGTTGGTAGATGGCTTAGTGCATTGGCCGCGGCTCGGTGGTGGCTAGGTCGACGATTAGGGTCGGACCGTGCGGTGTAGATGGGTTCAAATGACTTGGTCAACGGGCTAGGTGTTTTAGTGACAATAAATTATGCTTAATAAATTTTAAGTTTTTGTGATAATAAGTGTTGTGGCTAAAACATGTTTATTTAGTGACAACACATACGTGTGACTATATTACGATATTTTAGTAACGACAAATTATGTTACTAAATAACAAAGTTATTGTTATAATTAGTTTAGTGGCTAAAACATGTTTATTTAGTGACAACACATCTGTGTGCCTATATCATGATAGTTTAGCGACAATTATAGTTTGTAACTAATTAATAGTGAATTAGTGATGAAATTTGGTGTCGCAATAAAATAGAGTTTTAGCCACTATTCAGCAGCCACGACATTGTGACGACATACAATATAGTCACTAAAATGTTATAGTGACAAAATTCATATTTATAGTAACAACTTTTTATCGCCATTATAGACCATTTTTTTTGTAGTGGTGGTCAAATCAAATTATCCATTTATAAATTTTTTGAAATGACATATTAGAAAAAAAAAAAAAAAAGACCAAATTAATTTGATTTAGCAGAATTCGACTAAAGTATGCGCATTCCTAACATGAGAACTCTGTTGCAATTTCATCTATGTCTTTACCATAATTTGATAGTCATTATGATATATCCCAAGAAGGGTGATCGGGATAAGAGTTCTTCGAATGAGCTTAGAGTAACATATTATTTAGAAGAAGAGGCACAGTGAAAGAAGATATTTCATACATTTATTCTCAATTATAGATCATACCCCTTTATATTAAAGTTCTCCTTTACTGACAGATAAACTCACTCTCATCTGCAAAATTATTGCCTTGACGAGTTTGAGAGAAGAATCTGATGATAATGGTCTTGGTTTGTATTCTTTTGGGCTATAGCTTCTGTTGTAATAGATGAAATGTTGGTAATATCACATTATAATTTGAAAATTGGAGTATATTACTTCCATCGTCTTAGGTATATTAGTCCTATTTTGATTGGACACAGTATTTAATATTTGCAAGTGTAATTAATTAATATTTTATTGATGTGAGAATTTTTTTCCATTTTAGAAAACAGGACTAATTCCACGGGATAGATAAAAATGAAAAATGAAACTAATGAAGCGGGACGGAGAGAATATTTGATTAGGGAGGAGTGAGTACTCATCAATAAGTACTCGTTGAATATTTCTCCTATAAGTTTTAATTAAAAAAAAAGAAAAAAAGAAAAGTGTACACAATATTAAACCATGTGTTATTGTTATATTGCATGAAAAAAATGAGCTAGACATCAAATAAGTAGATTGAGAATGATAAAAAGGAATAAAGGAAGACAAGGACGCAGTGCATGTGGAGTTAATTGAGAGGTGGATCTCACATGCATTTCTCTATCTGAGACTTGATTAGTATGAGGAGGTTGTACAAGCAAATTTGGGAGAGGGGCTGTGGAGAGAGAGAGGGGTTTTAGATGTATGATCCGACTATCTAATAAAATAGGAAAAACTATGAATTTTACTTTAAATAATTGAGTTTCTGAAAATTTTATCTTAAGTTTTTTGGGTTAGGGAATTTTATCTCAAATAATTGAGTTTCTGGGAATTTTATCCCAAATTTTTAGGTTAGGGAATTTTATCCCAACTTTTAATTTTGTTTGGAATTTCATCTCAAATACTAACTTTGTTACATATTTGTTGAATCACTATTTTTTTTTACATATACACGTCCATGTATAATTTTTTTTATCCAAAGAAAAAAAAAAGCACGTTAGCAATTTAAATCCAAAATCCCTAAATTCTCAAATACTTCCTTCTTAAATCCCGTCTCCTCCTCCCCTCATTTCTCAATGGTGGGATTTTGATCATTTTTTTTTATGCTGGTTAGGTCCATCGATGAGGTCAAACCTCTAGCACAGAACAAAGAAAGGGATCTAAAATCACTTCTGGCGCGCATGAATGAAAGCGTTGAGAGATACATTTCAGCCGCTGCAGAAATCGAGCAAGCAACACGCAGTTGTTACACAGATCACATAAGCTTCACTGCAGCTGAGTTCGTGTGCAGGTGCTCGATGCATGCTTCATCATCGCATTAGTTCAAAAATCCGACCGTTGAGGAATGAGGGGAGGAGACGGGATTAAAGAAGGAAGTATTTGAGAATTTAGGGACTTTGGATTTAAATTGCTTGCGTGCTTTTGTTTTTCTTTGGATAAAAAAAATTCTACATGGACGTGTACATGTAAAAAAAAATAGTGATTCAGCAAATATGTAACAGAGTTAGTATTTGAGATGAAATTCCAAACAAAATTAAAAGTTGGGATAAAATTCCCTAATCTAGAAAACTTGGGATAAAATTTCCAGAAACTCAATTATTTGAGATAAAATTCATAGTTTTTCCTAATAAAATATTTATTTTTTCTTATCCACTATACAATCTACAATTTGATAGGAGTATTATTTATTTCCCCATCAATAACCCAATTCAACCCTGCCACTAATTAAAATCTTAATTTATCTCTTTTTCAACATAATATATAAAATTTTAAAAATATTTTAAACTCGTGATTATAATAAATAAATTATTATACACCAAGAGTTCATAAGTTGTATAATAAATAAAAATTAAAGCAATTACTATAAAATAAATAATAGTTTCATAAATGTGAAAATAAATTTTTTAGAGTATGAATTATCTCAATTAGGCTCTATTTATAGAGATTTTTTTCATAAGAATTGTGGTATGATTTTTTTAAAATAATTATTTGAATATATAAAGTTTTAATTATATTTTTAAAAATTAAAAAATACCCAATCATATTTGGCCACTTATCAAAGGAGAGATGGCGAGGATAAATGTTTGGCTTCTGCCTCCAAAATAATTTATTTGATTTATATTTTTAAAAAAGTGACACCAATAATTGAATGCATGTGATGTGAGAGATCAAAAAGCTCGGTGACCGAGCGGTAGACTACCAACAAAATTCTCAGCTTGGCCATACAAAATTTATAATTTTTATTTTCTTTTATTAATTTCAATTTTTTTCTTATATGGATGAGCAACTTGTTTGGTCACCAACGAGGCTAGCCTTTTGATGTCGGAAGTAGGGTTGACAATTTCTGACACGACACGAATACGCACGATAAAAGCAAGCACGAATACGACACGAACCTGTTAAGCTCAAACACAAACACGACACGAACCCGTTAAGCTCAAACCCGATAATAACACGACAGGAAAACGACCTGACACAATAAAACTTAATCTTACTAAAATTATCAGTTTTACACTTGGGACTAAAAAATTTTAACACGATTCGTACACACACGATAATGATGAGCACGAACATGACACGAACTTATTAAACTCAAACATGAATCCAACACGAACGAATTGTCAGCCCTAGTCGGAGGTAAGGATTTATAGCTATGCATGCACCATAACACAGTGATTATTATTCAATAAATAAAAATATTTGAAGAGCACAGGAATCAAAGTGGCTGTAGTTTAGTGGTAAGAATTCCACGTTGTGGCCGTGGAGACCTGGGCTCGAATCCCAGCAGCCACAATTTGCCTTTTTTTATTTTCAATTTTCAATTTCCACAAAAATGTCGGTTAAAATTAAATTTAAGCTGCTTTACTGGGATTATACTTATTTCAAATTTAATTTAGGAAATGAAAGCAATAGGGTGTTACTTTATGTCAATCTCCAACAAAATTCTATATTTCACTCCATAAAAAATATTCTATTCTGATAATTTTATTATTTATTTATTTTATTTATATATTAATATATATTTCAATATTTTTAATTATCTAATTCAAAATTAAAACTTAGCAATTAAGTTAAAATAAATTATTTTACAAGACAAAATAAAACATATTTTCACCCAAAACAACCATTTTATTTAGGATAATACAAACATACAATCATTCAGATCACAATACATTATTTTGATACATTTGTATAACTTGTGTCATACAAATACCCACTCGCTCTCGCCATAGATGTAATGAAACTCGCAACTCAGATGCTATAACCAGAAGTTAAGAAACAAATAAGTATGACACACACACGGCAATGTCTTGTCTTGATTGCTAGCTTACCCACAAAACACAAACCTTAGCTTCTTTTAAATAGGATATACATACAATACAACCACACTCTACTGTACTGACCTCAGCATCATCCAACTTGACGAATTTTGTGTCGAGGAGCAAGGGACTTCAAATGCTTATCCATAACCCTATATTAGATTAGCGCAACAAAAAGTTGTTTTATCTCAATATTATAACATACTAATTCTACACTTGTTCCTTAACAAACATCTCATGCGCAGTTGAATATCAACCCGAATTTACAGAGATTGCAAATGTGAGACATTGTGTGCCCTTACTTGCAACCGTAAAACTCTTCGTGGTAGATGTGATCTCCCTCTACTTACCCATGGCCTTGCATTTTCAATGCCTGCCGCTTCTCTGCATCTTTCTGTAAGGAAAGTTAATGAATAAACAATTTAAGAAAGGCAAGTCCGAGGTATTTTTGACAACCTAGTTGCAAACCTTTAGAGCCGCAATTCTGCGAGTAGCAAACACATGGCAAAAGAAGAAAAAGAATTAGAGAAAGAAAGAAAGAGAGCAACTAAATGAAAACGCAAGGCCCACTTACGTCGATAAGCTCATCTAAATCTACTTCGTCGTTAACAGAGGTTGATGAATTAGCTTTATTTTGAGCCAACAGTTCCTGCAAAAGTTACAACAGTTGAGATCCACAGTTTGCACCTCATACCATCCTCTTTTAGCTATTTATTCACATAAATTACTTAAACAGTTAAACCAAATAACCATTCACCAATCCAGCTCACAGTTAGAGCCCATATTGAAGCAAGAGCCTTGAGCCATTTCAAAAACTTCCAAGGGCCACAAACACTTTCAAAATCTTAAAAAATAAAATTATAAAACATGCTTTTACTTCCTTGAAACCTATCAAAATCAAAACTTGAATGTAAAATCACTATCTCGGTTTCATCAGATAAAATTGAGGGGAAAAAAAATCTGGACCTTTTGATAATCGCGGGCCAGTACATTGCCGTAAGCCAAGTTAGTAAGAGTAGATTTCACTGAATCCGGGTCCATTATTTCTCTGATTTCTAAAGCTGAAATCAAAGTTTCATTACCTCTGCACACCCTAAAACCACGACTTCATATATATGATAAAAGAGAGAACCTTAGAGACAAAGATTTAGATCGACAATCCACAACAAGATTTATCGCAATATTCAATCTAACTAGGTCTTAGAAATATTGAATCTTTCTACTAAAAATAGTCAGGTTAGGATAATCTGGCAGCATTTTGGGCTGAAACTGAAGAAAAATATGGGCTGTCAAAGCTTGATTCATCACCTGTATTATCTCCAAACTGAAAATACAAAATTGCATTGCAGAGCGATTACAAGTTCTAGTAAGAAAAGAGAACCATTAATTAATCAGGGACTAAAAACAAAAAACAAATATTCAAGATTTGGAGTCTGTATAATTGAGATTGTTATCCTAAAGTTTGAGACTTTCAATAAGTTTTTAACCTGGGAGGCATAAACAACCATGTTCACTTGGATGGCAATGGAATTCTGGAGAATGGGCAGGAGGGAGTTGCTCTGACCTTCGTTTGACAGATTTTTAGCTTCATTCATCAGACAGGCAGAGAGAAACTCAAGCTTCTTTCCTCATAGATAGTCTCTTTCATATCCATTTCCCAGAATAAAGAAACAGAAATCAGAGTTGCAATCATTCTGAAACATACAGGATTGAAGAAAGTTCTGGGAGCGTGAGATCATCTTTCGAAGCAATGAGCTTCAAAATGAAGTATATGTCTTGACAAAGTGAATGAGTCTTGTCGCCTGCTACAAATGCAGAAACCTGGTCCTTGATCTTAATCCAGGACCAACCAGGTTCCTTGATAACACCTTTTGATTTCATCAGTTTCCTCACGTCTGCTGCTTCCCTCCATTTCCCTCTCGAAGCATAAATATTAGCCAGTGTGATATGAGTGCCTGCACAATCTGGATCGCGCTCGAGAATCTGCTCTGCTGCTGTCCTTGCTCGCTCAACATCGCCATGCTCTCTACTGGCTCTCAGCAGAGTCGACCAAACTACATCATCTCTCTCCAAAGGCATAGTTTTTATCATATTCTCTGCTTCGCTTAATCTTCCGGCCCGGCATAGGAGGTCAATCATGCAACCGTAGTGCTCTTTGGAAGGAGCTAAGCTGTATTCTTTAGTCATTGAATCAAAATACTGGAAACCGAGTTCAACTAGTCCAACATGGCTGCAAGCACTAAGAACACCGATAAAAGTAACGGGGTCTGGTCTCAAACCGAAATGAGTAAGTTTCTCAAATAAATCAATGGCTTCTTGGCTGTATCCATGTTCAGCATATCCATTAATCATGGCTGTCCATGACACTATATCATCATTCTGTGACAAAGAAAATGTTGTCTCTGCATCTCGTAAGCTCCCACATTTCGAATACATATTTATCAAAGCACTTCTTATCAGAGGTGTCTGATCTAAACCAACTGTCAAAGCATAAGCATGAAGCTGTCTGCCCTGCTCAAGAATTGCCATACTTCCACAAACACTCAGTACACTGGAAAGGGCGAATTCGGTCGGCTTTGGCCCCTCCCTCCTCATACAAGATAGGAGCTCAAAGGCTTCCTCTCCATAACCCCCTTGAGTATGACCTGAAATAATGGTACTCCAAGAAATTATATCTCTTCTGGACATTTCGTGAAAAATTGCTGAAGCTGAATTAATCAGTCCGCATTTTGAATACATAGTGATTAACGAATTCGCTACGGATAATGAAGCTGCAAGGCCTAGTTGGAGGACGAGTGCATGCAATTGCAGACCCCAATCAGTTCTTGCAATATTTGCAATGCCTGAAATGACTGCTGCGTAAGTGTACTCATTAGGGCACACACCGCACTCTCTCATCCTCGAAAAAGCCTGAATTCCGTGTTGGTTATTGCCTGTCTGAACATGTGAAGTGATTATAGACGTCCAAGAAACCACGTCTGGTCTGCTCATGTTTTCAAAGAGATGCAAACCATAAGCTAGTTTCCCGCACTTATTATACATGGTGGTGAGACTATTAACTACATACGAGGTCGTATCCACACCATTCTTCAACGTCCTAGCATGAATCTCCCTCCCATACCTTAAAAGCTCCAAATCAGCGCATGCCTTCAACGCAATGGCAAACGTGTAAGAATCGTACACAATGCCGTCCCTCCACATCTGAGAGAAATACGACAGTCCCAGCAAGCCATTTCCTGCACGAACGAGACCCGTGATGATGGCGGTCCAAGAAACAACATTTCTCAACGGCATCTCATCGAAGAATCTACAACCATCAAACTCTCTACCATTCTTCATGTACATATCAAGCAATGCGCTCCCCACGAATACAGAGTTCACGAAACCACTTTTGACAGAATAACCATGCAACATCTCTCCAAACTTGACATCCACCGTCATCCCGCACGCCTTGAGAGCAAGGCTAAGAATGAAAGGGTCCATTCGGGCATTCGGGGTGACCCACATTTTGGAAAACAGAGACAACGCTTGAGATGAATCAGAGGCATTCACATAGCCCGCGATCATAGTCGTCCAAGATATCTCATCTCTGTTAGGCAAAGCATCAAACAGGTGGCGGGCGCTTCTCAAGTCCCCAGCTTTTGTCAGTTGCTTCAGCTGTGAATTGAGCTGAAATATGTTGGTTTCAAAGACTCTACCTTCTTCCGGAAAAGAAATTGCTAAGCATGATTTCGTGTAGAATCTTCTTCTGATAAGGGGCCTCAGTGGTAACACCATGCCTGTAATCGTGAAATGGAATCACCTAACTAGTCGTCGCTCCTAATATCTACGGATTCAGTAATTCTTCTACAATCAAGCAATGAAAAATGCGTTATTGAATTATATATAAATATGAAGGAAACAACCCAACGAATAATAGAAAATACATAATCCTTAGACTTCCTTAATGACATAATGCCATGGATAAAATATTAGTAAAATTGATTAAAAAAAATAATAAAAAATTAGCAAGTCAAAGTCATTGACTCTATCATATTACACGATTTCTTGAGTCATTGACTTAAACCGGCCGTATATATATATATATGTATATATATATATTAAATATATATAATTAATTAATATATTTTGTAGTTCATTTGTTAAGTATTTATTTTTTCATATAATTAACCAATGTTTAAATTTTTTGGCCAATATACTCTAGTTTTAGTTTTAATTTTTTTATTATAAAAAATCAACTAATAAGTATTAACATTAAATATTATTTTTATATAATTTCTTTAAGATAAATTAAGTGTGAACATTATTATTATAATTTTACACGTCTCTTTCGATTTTACATTGAATTATAAATATAAGATTTTTAAAATTAAAATTACATTGTTATAAGTAGTAATAAATAACAGAAATCAATCAATTTGTATTTAGGCCCTAGTTTTCTACAAATTATAGTAGACTATTGAAAGTCGAAACATATTTCATTTCAAACCGTCAAACCGGCCGGACCAACCCATTTTTATACGGTTTGGCCGGTTTGGTTTAGAAAAATTACATGGCCGGTTTGGTTTGAAAAATTTTCAAACTGTACCTATTGGTTTGACCGAGATTTTTCTTCTAAACCGGCCAAACCGGACCGCGAACACCCCTAATCCGAAGTGTGATATAACATCACTTTGTTTTGAAAATGAAGAGGACAATGGTGAAGATGATGGTAGAAGCCACAAGAGATCAAAAACATCTGAAGATAGGTTATTCTGTGCCTTCTGGTGAAAAAACTCCAACGAGCAGAGTTTCTATTTCTCACCCATTGGGTAGAGACAAGACAAAAATGAAAGGAAAAAGTAAGGTTTCTACATCTAATTCATCTAATGAATTTGTTGCAGAATTACATGCAATGAGAATCTCCAAAAATAATGAATTGGAGTTTATGACGAACGTGATAACAACTAAAGCGGAGATGGATAAAATTAAGATGTATAATAAGACGTTGAATACCTTACTGACAAATCATCATTTAACTCCAGAAGAAGAAGACCTCAAAATTCATCTGATGACACTTGTGTTTGGACCATCTAATTAATCTTATTTCATGTAATTTTCGTTTGTTTGTTGCTCCATTTAATCTTTAGCATTTTATGTATTTTGTTGTGTTTCGATGTATTTCAATGTGTTTGTTGCTCCATTTAATATTTAGCATTTAATCTCTATCATGTCTCTATCTCTTTTTTATCATCAACTCTGTACCATTACAATTTACAATTTACAATTTACTCCATGTGATATATCTCTATTTTATTTTTATCTTCAGCCCCATACAATGTGATATGTCTTTATCTCATTTTAATATTTAACTCTGCACCATTATAATGTGATATGTCTTTATTATGTCACAGACATGTCACATTACAATATCTCTATCTATTTCAATTTTTGTAGTTTATATTTTATTATTTATTCAAATATTAATTTTTTACGGTGTATGTAATATTTTTTTAGGAAAAGAATTGTTAGTTAGTACGGACGATTACTCCCCTAAAACAGATATAAATAAATGAGAAATATTATTTTAAAAAAAGGAATATAGATTAATTTTCCAATATACACCACCTTTTTAATTATGAAATAAAAAATAAATAAAAATGTCCAGTGTCCTTGACTTAAGCAGTCGAAGTAGCAGGCCCTGCTTCTCTTTCCGTTGATGTTTGAGATGGAGCTAGGGATGTCAATCGGGCTAACCCGTCGGGTTTCGGGCTAACCCTAACGGGCTGCGGGCTATTCGGTCCGGGTTGAATCGGGCTGAATTTTTATCGGGCTAAAAATTCTTGAACCTAACCCTAACCCACCAGTTTTCGGGCTGACCCGTCGGGTTGGCAATATTAACGAGCTAATTTTTTTTGTAAAGATTTTCTTAAAATATTTTAACAACCCCTAAAACAAAATAAAAAAAGAAAATGATGAACCAACATAAATAAAAGACATCAAATATCAATATCTTTGCAAAAAAAAAGAGATAAGTGGATAATCATAGTTTGAAAAGAAAAAAAAAACATCAATCCTTATATACCAATTAATTTAAGTAATAGAAGTACATTTCTCAACGTATAAAATGATAAAATAATGATTAAAAATTAAATATAGCTTTCACTTGGGTGAACATAACAACGAGTGGCTAAAGGTTCTTGAAAGGAAGAAATGAGTAGGTACGCTAATTAGGAGAGTGACGAGTGGAAGACAGTGAAAGAGAAAGAAATGAGAGATTTTTCGATTTGAGGGTAAAGGACTACGTCATTGGGAGAGATTGATGAAATTTTGTGTGACGGAAAATTAGGTCTAGGAAATTAGGTATATAGTTAATGGGTATAGTAGGATATAAATAATATTAGAAATAATAAATAATAAATTATTAAATATTGCCGGACCTACGGGCCGACCCGCAACCCACCGGGCTCAGCCCGTTCGGGCCGCCAACCCATCGGGTTCAACCCGTTCGGTTAAAAATAATTTTGGGTTGAAAATTTTTTACCCTAACCCGCATTTTAGCCCACCGGTTTCGGGCCGACCCATCGGTTTCGGGCTTTATTGACATCCCTAGATGGAGCCCATAAATCTCCTACAATTTATTTCACCAAAAAATACATAATCAACCCAAATCTTTAAAAATAAACTTATAAAAATAAAAGAAATAAAATAAAATACGAGATGAAACACGCAATCTTAATTTGGCTATTACTATATAGTGACTTCTCTCCAGTATTATTAAATGAATCGTACTTCAACTATCGATATTATCACTTGTGTGGTGTCTCTCTACAATGATAAGACTTCCTTATAAATCAATTCTTTTTTTTTTAAATAAAAAAGAGTTGAATCGTAACGATGTCATAGACATTATTCTCCTTACAAAATCAGACTTAAATCCTAACACGCACAAATTTCAATGAGTTAGACCACCAGCTAACATCACGTGCAGCTTGCCTCTAATTATCGGTTCGAATTTAAGTATATATATTTGTATTAGCTAGTATCTAGGCATTAATATTGAGAAATTAAAATTGATGAGAGAAAAACTAAGATAAATTAAGAAAATCAGGAATCTAAAATTATTATCACACGATGAATTTGATTAAATCATCAAAACTATTATCTTATTATAATTAATAATATTATTGGATAATTAAATATAAAATGAGAGGTAAGTAAGATAAAAGAGTTACCGGCAGAGGGTGGAAGCGAATGCCTCGTTGGTTGTAATGAAGGGAGAGGAGGATAGGTTAAGGTGGCGCCCTCCACCTGCGTAGGATAGTAAAGATAAGACTGCCCGGGTAAACGTTGCGCGGCGGGCACAGAGAATGCTCCCGTGGGTACGTACCCATAGTAATACGGTGAGCCCAATGCACATGATGAAGTCCCGTTGTAGTGCTGCTGCAAATGTGGGTTGTACATTGTCTGTTCATAGATAAAACGCTGTCGTTTATAGATAAAGAATAATGCTCCCTCCCTTCCAAACGTCTCCCTTCGTACGTAGCTACAGAATTTATTGTGAAATAATGTGCATGCAAATATGGGTCGACCCAAGATTAACCAATGTTTTATTTCATAAATATTCAAATTATTATTTTATTTTTCGGATAATTATATCCTGCGAGTGGGTGTGACATTATACTCACTTGTTTATTATATATTTTTTTTTATTCAAAATCACAAGATTAATCCGAGAGAGGGTGAGGCTCTAGTTAGACAATGAGCGTATTTCATTGAAAATTCACTTCACAATTATGCATTCCGATCTGAATGCAGGATTTCAATCGTTATGAGCACATTTTGATCGAGAATCAAAGCATTCCTATCGGAATTCTTTATTTTGATTAGAATGTGTCATATTTCACAACATTTCATCAAAACATTGTCTCAAACAAATTTTTTCCCGGAAAAATTAAATAGTATATATGAGTAAGGCTAACCTGCTGCTGGTAAGCATAACCGGGTGAATACCTGAAAAAAAAGGAGCCAAGTTCACCACCATAAAAATTGGAACCTAGCTAAAATTAATATTACATAACACAACTAGTTATTATTTACAAAAAGTCATAGTTGATTGAGAACATGGGGTAATAAAATGCTTAAATTGACCTAACAAATAATTTAATGAGATTAATGGATGTCAAGTACGAGCTAACATGATTTTTTTTCTTAAAATTTTAATTATAAATTAACCTAAATGAAAGCAACAGCATCTAAGTGATCAACACGTATTAATTATAAGTCGTCTACTTTTCTTATATAATCAATTTGTCAAATTATTGATTAAATTTAAATTAATGTTTGATCATAAATGGCATATTATAATTAGAGAAAAAAAAGTCATTTACAAATATGTTCAATTATTATGTATATTTTGCTTTCTTTTTTTTTTTTTGTAAGAGAATTTTAAAAGCAATAAAAATCTCCACATCGTTTTATTTATTGTTCATCTGCCTATAACTACAGCATTTAATTGAATTCAAGAATTGTATTATCACCAATTTTATTTAATTTCTCCTCATGACAAATTGAGGAAAAAAAAAAGAAATGGAACGACTACTTATTACTCGGTTATTCTTCATGGTTAGAGTCAGGGGCGGAGGCAGACTTCAAGTTCCGGGAGCTCGACCATATCACGATTGGATCGAGTCTTATAAATATAACTAAAAAAAAAAAAAAATTCCGGTCGCCGGGGGTCGGCTGCCTTCGCCCCTGGTTAGAGTACTGATTAGGAGTTGAGTCAAGTCAAATATAGTCGAGCTCGAACTCCAATTTTCAAGTTTGTTAAACTCAAATATGCTCGATGGAGCTTAATTATTTAAATATTTTTAAAAAGTTTTAATTATTAATAATTAAATAATAAATTTAGAGATAAATTATATTAAATTCGATAAGGTTCATGAGGCTAGTTCGAACACAAGCTCAATTCGGGCTCAAATTCGATAAAGCTCACAAATCTATCCAGTGGCGAAGCCACATGAAGGCTAGCGGGGGCTTCTGCCCCACGGCCGACGAGATTGCAATTTTTTTACATATACATTTATTAGAACTAAAATAAAATTATAGGACACTGAATTTGATCCCATGAAATTGGGGTTGAGCCTCCACGATGCTCAACTTCTAACTCTGCCCCTGAGTCTATGGAGTCGAGAATTATAGAACTTGAGCTGGAGTCCAGCTCGGTTATTGTCGAGTTAATTATGATTTTTTTTTCAGTCAATTTAGAGTAATTTGCGAGCCGATTTAAGAGTCTATCTATTAAAAAAAATCTTTAAATAATTCTAATGCTACAAATTTTAGCGTAAAATGTGTATTGAAAAATGAAATACTTGGAAAAAGAGATGGTATATATACCTGTACGGCAGATAAATGAGAGGCGCATGTGGCGGTGGTAACGGCAAACACGACGATAATCCGCCCTGTGGAATCCCAATTCCACTTGCTTGATGCAAATTGACAACGTGATTTCTGCCTGTTTTCCACAAACAAAAAACCGTGAAATAAATTTGATTCTAATATACATAAATTTTTTTATAAAAAAAAATCAGAAAAAATGCATGCACCTTTAGGTGGAGCTGTGCGTCCAAAGGAAGCAATGTTACAGTTGGCTCTTCTTCCGTCGATCATGGGGTTGGGATCGGCGCAAGCTCTCCGAGCCGACTCTGGATCTCGAAACGTCACCTGCAGAAATTTGTTCCGATCGATGGATCCATGGAAACGCGAATCAAGATGAATCATATCGAGGATTGAATTGATTAATCTAATTTCTTACGAATCCATAACCCTTGGATTTGGCGGTGTTCCTGTCCGTGATAATGACAGCTTCGAGGATTTCTCCGAACTGCTGGAAATAGCCGCGCATGACGGCGGTGGGGGTTTCCCACGCCAGCCCTCCCACGAAAACCCTAATCAAGCTGGTGTCTCCGAACGGCGATCGGTAATGCCGGTGCTGATCATGATCATGATGAGCCATGGATATATATGATCGACCGATATGTTGATGACGGTTAATTTTGGCAGAATTCAACTGAAGCTAGTATTGGCTTGGCGCGCGTTCCTTTGCGGTTGCAGCCAATTGAATGGGGCTTGCGGCGGAGGTGGTGGTGGTGGTGGAGAGAGAATGAATGAGAGAGGAAAAGGTATATCCGACAGTTGCAAACTCTGATTTGCTGTATGTGAGAGTGAGAGGGGATTTGGATTTGTGTAGTCTAATGACAGCTGCAGCACTAAAGAGACCACTTCACTCTCTCCTCTCTCTCTCTAAATTAACTATTTTGCATATACTTATTTAATCTTCTACCATGTGTGTTCTATTCTACTTTTTTTTTTTTTGGTTATATTTCGATTATTAATTTTAATATTTATTAGAGTCTTGATTTCTCATATATGTCATAGGGTCTACCTCCAAACATTTTCAAGACTGATGGCGAATCATATTCTATAATTGTGTTCATCATATAAACCTCTAAACTTGACTATCTTAGTGTGACTTAATTAAAAGAAATATAAGCTATTTCATATCGATTATGAATTAAATATATAGAGATTTTTTTTAATAAAACCAAATATCATAGAATAGGCGTAATCAAACTTGTTATACTAGCTATTTCAAATTACAAGAACTACTCCTAAATTTGCTGCAACATTTATTCATTTACATTGAAGCTGTAAAAACTAAAAGAAAATAATTTACATATAATTACAGAACTTAACAAATTTGTGGAAAGATGATTGGGTGAGTCAACTCTTTCTCTCTCTCTCTCAGTCACACCAACGTTGAACACGCCGAAGTGTTGGGGTCAAGGAGCGCCGGCAGAAGATACTTCCGCCCCTTCACCCCCTGCGCATTATAGCTTCCACCCGTTCCCGAATCCACCAGCACTTCACCCGCATACCCGGGATACGCCCCCTTACCGTACACCCCGGCGCAAGCCGATGCCGCCTCCACCCTCGCGCCGCCCTCGTCGTAGTAGCCGTCGCCGAAAGGGTTCGTCACGGCTCCAGCCAAAAGGCTCGCGATGTTTACGATCATGCCGTCCACGCCCACGTCTCCATTCGGCGCAACTAGCGGCTCCGCCTGAGGGCCGTAAATCGGCTGGTGAAACGGCCACGCGCACTGACCCGGGCACTGACTCACCGAGTTGCCGACCCACACGAAAGCCTTCTTCTTCTTCTCTTCAAACTCGCTGGCGTGGAACCCGCAGTTGCTCATGCAGAAGCCCTCCACCGCCACGTCCGCCGCCGTGAGGATGAGAGTCAAGCCTCCCGGCTGAGCCAGCTGGGAGATTTGCGATCTCTTGAGAAGTTTACCCATCGAGCAGCTCTCGTCGCTGATTTGATCGGAGAGAAGCAAACGGGTTTGCTTTTTGCCCGCTTTTTTGAGGTAGGTTTGAACGGTCCGCCACCACTGGGAGACGGTGGGGGACTTGAGTCCACTCGCTGCTGCTTCGCCATTAACGGATGCTAGAAAATCAACGACGATGGACTTCTGGGCCGGCTTGAATTTCCCATACCAGAAGATGGTGACATGAAGGTCGCCGTGGAGCAAGGCGCCATTGTGGTAGGTGAGAGCGATCGGCGGCGGCTGGTAGAGACTGAAGACTTTTCTCGCAGCAGCAGAAACACCAAGAAAGCTTAGAAAGAGAAGTAGAAGTAGTGGAGATGTTTTGGCAGAATCCATGATTGAAGAATGAAGATTGAAATGATCTGGAGTTGAGTGAGAATTTGTAAATGTGTGTGTGTGTTTATATAGTGGAGGTAGTTCACGTGTTTGCATGGTGATGGCGAAGGTTCACGAGAGGTGGGGAAGAAAATGGATAAGAATAAAGCATTTGTTTAGGAGAGGAGCTACATTAATGGCGGCTTTCCCGTGTCGAAGCATGAAGGAAGAAGACGGGAGCCTAGACCGTAGGCTTTAGGTATAACTGGTGGCAGTCATATGCATGTGGGAATTTATCAAAACTAGTATATATCAAATTTTTGCCAACTGTGAATATATTTATCTCAATGTATTTGAAAATCTGTATAAAAAATGGTAATTTCAGACAGCTCCATAAAATAACATATAAAGTGGAGAGATTGTATTCTTATCTAAAGTTATAATTCACTCATAATTGTGTATATAAATTCATATATAAAAAGATAATCGAATAAATATTGATCGGTGTTCACGAGATTTACTATTACCTTTTTAGTGACTTTATGGATTAATAATCGAGAACATTTCACATTTAAAAGAAGGAAAAATAAGTTTATTTATATCATGTTGAGATAGATTTGGGCGTTGTAATCAAATTACGTTATTTATGACTTAGAAGTTATGGGTTTGAATTTTTGTAAAATATCTGGATGTGTGTGTTTAATTAATTTATTTATATTATATATATATATATAGATTTGGGCGTTGTAATCAAATTACGTTATTTATGACTTAGAAGTTATGGGTTTGAATTTTTGTAAAATATCTGGATGTGTGTGTTTAATTAATTTATTTATATTATATATATATATATATATATATATATATAAAAGAGTTAATAAACATAGTGCATTTACAAGTTTTTTTTTTTTTCTGCCTTGAACGAAATATCCAAGAATATATGTTTCAAAATTAGAGTAAGGAATCATGCATGTGACATGAAATCCAAGTGCATATGAAGGTAGTTCAAGTATAGATTATTGATTAATGCATATTGCTATTTGTTAGTGTCACTTTATATTTAGATTGGGTCTCGTGTTAAAAGTATAATTTATGTTTTATAAGAAAAGAAATATAATTTATGCTAAACAAAAATAGATCTTTTTCTTAAGACCGATTAGATTAACAGTTGGGTTTTTTTTTTTTTTTTAACCTTTTGTATTTTAAGAATAATATTACGTAACAAAAAAAAAGAGTTATTAGAATAAGAAAGCATAAAATATAGGGAAAATACGAGTTATTGAACTAAAAAAAACTTTTTAAAAATTTAACACAACATGTAAATCAAATAAAGATTAATAGAAAATTCCAAATTCATAACATTTTGATCACAAATAAAACATTTTACTACTGCAGTATGAATATGAGACTCAAAGTCAAATTCATATCAAATCAATACTTAATAATATAAAACTTTTGTATATGATTCGGGTAATGAAATAATCCACCAATCTTGTACACAAAAGTTGAAGAAAAGAACCGACTTTATGAGGAATTCAATGAATTTGGGCATATTTTTCTGGGTTTTATAGATAAATTATTTCAAATATGATTGTCACGTGACCATATTATTCGAGCCCATTAAATTTTTTTAAAAAAAAATCGTTAGTTAGTCCAATTTGCAAGCAATCACAACTTTCGGCCCCATAATTACTTCATTCAAGAAAAAGAAAACAATTAATTTCCACCAAATTATATATATATAATTATGAAAAATACCCTAAAGTATTGATTAATTTAAAAAAAGCAAACTCTAAGATGAGACAGTTTTATCATTTTTATTGTGAGACGAATTTAATAATATATTTAATTTATTGAAATGATATATTTCTTTGTTGCAAATAATATAATTTTTTAAACAGAAAAAACAATAAATTAAAAAATGAAATGATGTATTTAACTGATTGAAATGATGTATTAAGGTTTGTCTAACAATTAAAAAAAATAGTGAGACCGTCTCTTAGGAGACCAACTCTTATGAAAAATATCTTAATGTTTCTCTTTTCCTAAATTATGCTCTAATGTTTCATTTTGTCAATTAAAGATACCCTTAACTATAAAAAATACCTAAATGTTTCTCTTAATACTGAATTATACCATAATGTTTGATTTTGTCAATTAAAAATACCCTCAATCGTAAATGGTGTTAAAATTTTGATGAATAATTCATTAAATAATGTGTGATATTTCCTTTTTTTGGTATATATGTGGCATATATTTTATTAGAATAACGTTAACATTATGGTATAATTCACGGAAAAGAAAACATTAGGGTATTTTCATTATTGACTAATACTTTAGGGTTTTTTCATATATATATATATATATATATATAGGGGTGTGTTATAATGGAAACCACTTCTCATATGTGAAATAAGACCAAATCTGGATAATTGATTATTCAAATGAACGCGCAGGATCATTCTATTTAAAAAAAAAAAATTTTGCTACAGTAGTTGCATATAAGGATAATAATGTCTTTGTACACAAATTTAAATATTCCCACGTATCTGGATCCCGAATTAAACGTTAATTAGTTGCTTTACAGTTTTAGAAATATTACCAATAACATTAATTTTTAAAATTTAATCGAATTCTCTGCATTATTAAGAGGAAGAAGTTGCATTACGTGAGATTTTTTCTTATAATCAGGATTATATATGCACGATTTTCACCCCTAATTTTGTGGGATTTGATTTATAAAATACTACATTTCAAAATTAAATTATATTTGCTTCCTAATTTAATGAGATTGGTTCTCTGAATTATTGTATTTCAAAATTAATTTAATTTTTTCAAAATTGTTTAATTTTAAGCAATTTATTTTGTGATTTCAAATTATCTATCACACAATGTTGCATTATTTTACGTAAAATAATGCATTATATAGCTTTCAATATTTTATTATTATAAAAATATTAACAAAAAATTATAATAATATTTATACTTCGTCGAAAGTTGCATTATTAAGCTGAAATATATGCATTGTATTAATCAATTTATTGCACTATCTTAAAATACATCAAGTTTACATGGAGATAAGAAACAATCAGTTGTATGAAATAAATTAACAGAATTAGTCAATGCGACAATGCATATTTACAAGCTTAAAAACTGTAAGTTTACGGCCTAATTGCTGCAACTACATATAATTACATTCTCCAAAATTTTACACATAACTTAAAAAAAATAATATTAGAAGTGGTTTACATATGATTACAATATATATAGAGTAGTGATCATATGAGAATAGTTTTTAGTATGAGAAATAAGAATAAATCTTAGCCTTTGATTTTGTGATTTCAACGCTCATGATCTATTTTACTCCGTGTGCAGTTTTCCTCGATTATCCTGCAGTTTTGCAAAATTAAGGTTATTTTTGTAATTTTAGCTTTTTTTAAATCTGAAATAGTATCTCATTAGATTTTTTATTCCTTTCTTCACGCGATTTGATTTCTTCTTCCTTCTTTGTTCGAATTGATTTATGTCGATCAGATTTTTTTTCTTTGTTTCTGGATTTCGCATTCGTGTTCGGCGACGTTGTTAATTATGCATGAATATAGTTTAAAAAAATTTGTCTTATTCAAATCGACGTTCGTTTTTTCTATTATATTGTGCATCTTTTGTGTTAACTTTGTGCATTTTTGTATCTTACATGTTCATTTATTCCTTCTTTGTTCGAATTGATTTATATATTTCTTTTGTCGATCATATTTTTTTTCTTTGTTTCTGGATTTCGCATTCGTGTTTGGTCTCGACATTGTTAATTATGCATGAATATAGTTTAAAAAAATTTGTTTTATTCAGATCGATGTTCATTTTTTCTATTATATTGTGCATCTTTATTGTTAACTTTGTGCATTTTTGTATCTTACATGTTCATTTATTCCAAAGTGTGTTAATAAGATGAAGCATTTTAAGGGCATAGTTTTAAGAACTGTTGATGTTGGTATTGAGTTTTATAGAGACTACGCTCGTGTTGTTGCTTTGAAGAGGAAGATGTTTAATTTTTTTAATTCGTATTTATGTAAAAATGAAGTAAATCGGGATAAAAATGAAGTAAATTGGGCTAAAAATGAAGTAAATCGGGCTTAAAATTCAGGTTGTTTGTGTTTGAATATTTTTACAGTTTTAGCCTTTAAAGACTAAAACTGCACGATATTGGGGCAAAAATGCTGCGTTTTTCAATATGCTGAGAATGAATCCTGTTCGTCGATTTGATGAGATGGACGCGCGAGATTTATTCTTATTTCTCATAGTAACTCCTATTCTCACCTATCACTACCATATATATATATAGAGAGAGAGAGAGAGATTGGATCATATAATAATAAATAAGTATATTAAAAATAAGAATAAATCTTATTCATTAGATATTTTGAAATAAACGGTTGAGATGAATTGATTTTTCTTATTTTAAATTTGTTTTATATTCAATAAAGGGTATTTTAGTAAAGTAAAATATGATAGTTGAGTTTTTCCCAATTTTTACGTAATATCTTCCTTCTTCTTCCCCACGTTGATTTCACATCAAATTAAATATTCGTTGTTCTTCAACCAAAAAAACATTTTCGCATGCACTGTTTTTCAGCATCACAATTTTGTCGTCGGTCGATTAAATATTTTCGCCTTCCGTGCTGCTCAACATATTTTTTTTCGTCAATTATTCTCCCGATTACATATTTTTGAGTCTGTCTCTTTGCCGGATTATATTTTTTTAAGTTTCTCTGTTACGTTGCTCAACATCAAAATTAATGTTCTAAGTTTATTTGGAGGAAGAAGGTTTGATATCAAATTCTTGTTTTGTCTATTCATTTTTTTCGCAGATTACAAGTGAATTATTCTAAATTAGAAAGTTACTTAGTACGTGTTATTTTATACATATTATGTATATTAATGCTTAATAAATCAAATTTTTATCGCTTGATATGCCATGCTTATTTATTTTTTAAGTACCTAATGCATCTTTTCTATATATTCAGATGATTTATTTTAGAAAAGGTGTAATTAAGATGATTTATGTGTAGAGAAAATTAACTCTTATTTCACTCAATGAAATATTCTGTACAAAGATGTATATATAGAGAAGAAAATAAATCTAATCTAGAATAATTACAGAAGATATACAAATATATTCTCTAAGATATGATATATATCTCAAGACCCCCCCAAGCGAAGGCGAAGATAGACGAAGCTTGGTCCGGAAGTACTCAAACAGTGGACGGGACAAACTCTTCGTGAAGATGTCGGCGATTTGTTCTTCGGAGGGGACAAAACGCGTCACCAGTTCTCGGGAATCCACAAGTTCTCTGACGAAGTGGTAGTCGATGTCGATGTACTTCGCTCGTTTGTGAGAAACCGGATTCTGAGTAAGGAAAAGAGCACTTGAGTTGTCCGAGTAAATGACCGGCGTTCCAGTTGGAGTGACGTGCAGGTCACGTAACAAGTTAATCACCCATCGAAGTTCCGAAGCCGTGTTTGCAATAGCTCGGTACTCAGATTCGCAGCTGGAACGGGAGACTGTGGGTTGCTTCTTGGCACTCCAGGACACAAGATTCGGGCCGAAGAAGATAGAGAAGCCATAGGTGGACCGGCGTGTGTCAGTGCATCGCGCCCAATCAGCATCAGAATAGGCAACGAGCGTCGGTGAACCGGGTGAAAAGGAAATACTGTACCCGACTGTACCTTTTACGTATCGAAGGATACGTTTTAGAGCAGTGAAGTGATCTATGGTTGGGTACTGCTGATACTGACTCATAGTATTTACAGAATATGCCAGATCCGGGCGTGTAATTGTCAAATACTGAAGAGCACCAAGAATAGAGCGATAGAGAGTCGGATTTTCAAACGGGGCGCCATCTTTAGAGAAAGTAATACCCGGAGGAAGTGGCGTCGCAATTGGTTTGGCATGCAGCATGTCGGAACGTCGCAGAATATCCATTGCATACTTTGTTTGACATAGAAAAAGCCGATCAGCAGGATAATAAGCTTCCAATCCAAGAAAGTAACCAAGCCGACCAAGGTTTTTGGTGGCGAATTCCGAGTTGAGGTGCGACATTAGGGCGCTAATAGCCTGTGGATTGCTTCCAGTAATAATG
>JAPKLW010002024.1:70481-124169 GCA_026898455.1 Plectranthus barbatus
AGATGTATATATAGAGAAGAAAATAAATCTAATCTAGAATAATTACAAAAGATATACAAATATATTCTCTAAGATATGATATATATCTCAAGATTATGTATGTTAATTGTTCGTAAGTTTTTGTTTATTTATTGGCATAGTATTGCTCGAGATATGAATATGTATTGCTTGATATGTTTTGAATTACTAATTTATATGTTTTTGCTAGTAAATTAATACACCAGTTTTTAAGGCTTTATGAATTTTATTATATTGCTTTATACAATAATCTTTATTTCTTGATACGTTTAGTTATTGCTTATTACTTTATACTTTTTTTTTTTTTTTGCTTGATTTATCATATAGTATTACTTGGTATATTAATATTGATTGCATAATGCATTTTAATTTACTAATTTGTATTTTCATACTACGTCCCGCTTAAATAGGCCCTTTTCATTTTGATACATTAATTTCGGAGCTAGTATTTAGTAGCTAATTATGGTTAATAATAAAATTGGCAATCGTAATTAACTTGTTTAAGTCTTAAATAAGTTAATTACAATTGCCAATTTTATTATTAACCACAACTAGCTACTAAATACTAGCTTCGAAATTAATGTATCAAAATGAAAAGGGCCTATTTAAGTGGGACGGAGGGAGTATTTTTTATTTTATAATTTTCTCTTTCTTTTTTTTCTTAATATATATATATATATATATTTTCTGCAGGGCATAATATATCCATACAGAGTGGGATGAAGATGCATGGAGAATAAGTACCGAGCTAATTAGAATTAGATGGTGAATCATGACGTTGAGAATTGTAATGTAATATTAGATGAATAAGTACAAAGCTGATCATTATTTTTTTAAAGTTTAATTTCACTAGTATGTAAACATTTTAATTCTAATTGTTCATTTTAAACAATTTCGTCTATGTCATCATTGAGATATTAATCCTTATTTTTACCTCAAAATTAATACATGTTAAATGAATATTTTTTATGTTTTTGCTCAAATGTACTAATTTATTGTTTGATGATTCTAATTTATTATCACATTGAGTCATTGATGTAGTTTAAACGTTTCACATTTTCTTGGTTAATACGCTATATTTCATTGCTTACTACTTATTTGTTTATTGCTTACTATTCGAAGTATATTGCTTGATCACTCTACTTTATTGCTTTACACATTTATTTGTATTGATTATGTTATAAATTGAAAACGCGCACAAAATCTGATCGTTGACAACACCAAACAATCGCTTAATCAAGAATCAAATCAAGAACACGAGACACCGGAATTTACGTGGTTCACCAAAATTGGCTACATCCACGGGAAGGTCACGCTAAAATGTTTATTGATGATTCAGAGTTTTTCACAGAAAATTACAACTCTCAGAAAATCTCACAGAAGAAGATGATGAAGTATTCCTCACATTCTCTCTCCCCGAACTCTCCTCTCTTAATTTCTGAAAATCTGAACTTAATCACTAATCTTCCCAACAATAACTTTAGTTAGCCATCAACACACTAGGATTAAGACACGTGGAGGGACTATCAACGGCTCCAGCACACCACTAATAAAAACGTTGATGAAAAGAAATGCGACTTTTCCATAAACTCAGTAAATGAATTAAACTTTGAGCTGCAGCGTCGAGACTCCACCAAAATACTTCAAACCAAAAACAAAGAGATGAAATCAAAGTTCAACAAATCTCCCTCCTGATTTCATTTCTCAGAACCATCTCAGATCATCCATCAAGCATTCCCTTCCAACTTTGTTCCATTACAGAACCAAAAGAGCTGACCCAACTCAGCTCATTCCCATCAACTCAACACAATCACAATTTTGAATGTACACCTTCTTTATAAATGCAGATTTCAACTTCGATTTCCAAATGATTGCTGTTCCAAACGATTTAAACATACTATCTGAATGTGATCTTCTCTTGCCCACATTTGAGGCACAATCCTTAAGAAACCTCAAAACACCTACAAATATTTTCCAAAGTGTCTTTCTTGGAGATTTCCACTTGCCTCCACTCATTTTCTGTCCCTTTTTGTTGCTAGTAACAGCCAAACAGTGAGGAGAAGTTATCTCCCTCCTAACTCTGTCACTTTCTAACCAATTTTCTGAAGAATTACTCTGTTCGTTTGTCACCAAATGCTTTAGCAGCTTTTCAGCATGTGGTTCATCCTTATCAATTTCAGGTTCAACCATCGTTGTAGCTTGAAGATAATACAAACTGTGCATCCGTGTTCCTCTCAGAATCTCCTTCTCATTTCTGCTGATTTTCAATGCTCCATCATATGCTTCAATCTTGCAGCCTTTAGATTCCAACACACCCAAAGATATCAAATTCCTTTTTACTTCAGGAATAAATCTAACTTCGGTTAGCAGCTTATATTCGCCATTGTGATTCTTGATCCTAACAGATCCTATGCCTCTTACTTTACAGGTATTGTTATTTCCCAGCATTACTGAACCACTCTCCATTAGCTTCAAGTCTACAAACCAGTCCATGTGCTGACACATATGAAAAGAGCATCCAGAATCTAGTATCCAACTCTCACTTTTATTGACTTCAGTAATGCTCAAAACTTCATCTTCAAAGTCTAGCACAGCTTCAGCAACATTGCTGCGGTTTTGGAATAGCTGTTTCCCTTTTAAAGTGAAGCAGTCTTTAATCAAATGGCCTGGTTTCTTGCAGTAATGGCAAGTCCTTGTCTCAATTCGAGGTTGTAGATCTCTGTTTTCCAGCTGCATAGGTGGTGTTGTTTTAGAATCAAACTCTCTTCTTTTGTTGAAGTCCCTTCTAAACATTGTATTTCCACCACCTTTCTTTACCAGTTAACCAACCCCTTCAATGCCAGTGGATTGCTTTTCAGATAGCTTTTCAATTTCCTTATCTTGTTGCCCCCGCTTAGCAAACAACCCCATACCTGATTGATCATAACTTCTTCCATCAGACAGCTTTTCCATTTCTCTCTGTTTAATAGCAGCCAACACATCTTCTAGGGTTATACCCTCAGACCTCCCATACACCATAGCATCATGAATGTTCGAGTATGACTTTGGAAGGGCGTTGAGAAGATGTATAGCCTTGTCTTCATTATCGATTTCTACCCCTATTCCTTCAAGCTCATCTATAGCCTTATGGAACTCATCCAACTGGTCCAGGAGGCTCTTGTCATCTGTGAACTTGAAGCTATACAACCGTTTTTTCATGTATATACGGTTGGCAATGGACTTAATCATATACAGGCTCTGCAGTTTCTTCCATACGTCAGCCGGTGTCTTTTCCCTCGACACTTCACGTAGAACCTTATCATCAAGACTAAGCTGTAGAGTGCTCATCGCACTATCCATCAATCTGGCCTTCTTATCAGCAGTTTCTCCCACAAATGCCTTGTCTGCATCGGGTAGGAGAGCGTCGGCTAACCCTTCCTTGGTTAGAATAGCTTTAATCTTGATTTTCCAGAGCCCGAAATCGTTCTTCCCCGAAAACTTTTCGATCTCAAATCGACTTCCAGCCATGATTGTTATGCCACAGAAAATCCAATAACAAATTCACCAAAGTAGTAACAGCAATATCACAACTGATTATCAACACTCTGCTCACTCACAGGATTAAACTTGGCATCAAACCGCCCAAGTATCAGAATATCAACCACCACCTCCAACTCCAAATTCCAAAATCAATAACAGATATCACAGCACAAGAAACCAAGGGAACACGCGAGTCACTGCTGATTACAGAGGGGTTGCAGAGATGATGAAAAATCCCCAAAATTCAGAACGGAGAACTTAACCCAAAACTTACTGAGAAACTGAATTGAAATCCGGTGACAGAATTCTTGCTGATCCAAGCTTCACTACTTTATTGCAATGTAAGAACCTTAAGCGCTTCCCACAGACGGCGCCACTTGTTGGGACCGTAAACTCCGACATTAGTATGATATTGTCCGCTTTGGGCATCACAAGCCCTCACGGTTTTATTTTTTGGGTATCACCCCAAAAGGCCTCATACTAATGGGAGTTATGTGGACTCTTATATAGAAGGAATTACATCCTTCTTTCTCCAATGTGGGACATATGGATTTGATATACCCAACAATCCTCCCCTCAAACCAAATGGACCACATTCTCGTGGCTTCTCGTCGAAGGACCATATACCCATGGCCTCCCATCGTGCGTTCTCATCGCATCGATATCTAACCCATGCTACTCTCTTTCGCATCGGTATTCACAAAGAGGGGCTTCCTACAACCACACCCGAGTCCTCCAAGCTCGGTTACTTGAGTCCACCACAAACTTGGTCCCACACAACTCTGCCCGAACCTGGGCATTCGTGGATTCCTCATTCCCACAGACGGCGCCACTTGTTGTAAATTGAAAACGCGCACAAAATCTGATCGTTGACAACACCAAACAATCGCTTAATCAAGAATCAAATCAAGAACACGAGACACCGGAATTTACGTGGTTCACCAAAATTGGCTACATCCACGGGAATGTCACACTAAAATGTTTATTGATAATTCAGAGTTTTTCACAGAAAATTACAACTCTCAGAAAATCTCACAGAAGAAGATGATGAAGTATTCCTCACATTCTCTCTCCCCGAACTCTCCTCTCTTAATTTCTGAAAATCTGAACTTAATCACTAATCTTCCCAACAGTAACTTTAGTTAGCCATCAACACACTAGGATTAAGACACGTGGATGGACTATCAACGGCTCCAGCACACCACTAATAAAAACGTTTATGAAAAGAAATGCGACTTCTCCATAAACTCAGTAAATGAATTAAACTTTGAGCTGCAGCGTCGAGACTCCACCAAAATACTTCAAACCAAAAACAAAGAGATGAAATCAAAGTTCAACAGATTAATAATACATTACGTTTTTATTGCTTGAAAATGATATATGTATTTTTATGGCTTGATATGCTCAAGTTTATTTTCTTGATATATTTATATATATATCGCTTAATACTTTTATTTGTGTATTGTTTTATATGTGATATTTTATGGCTTGATACATAATAGTTTATTGCTTGATATATTTATTTATATTGTTTAATACAATTAATTTTTTTATCTTTTAATCCTTGCATTTCACAATTATTATTTCATGTTAAATGATAAATTTTAAGTTTCTACTATAGATGTACTAGTTATTTTTTTCATACGTATATGTAGTTTAATGTTTTACATATTTACTTGCTTAATACATACTTAATTTATTGTTTACTACATTCTAATTTATTGCTTGATCGCTCTAGGTTATTTCTTTGTACGATTATTTTTATTGTTTAATATGTTAATGTTATATTGCTTATAATGTGTGTAATTTTATAACTTGATATACTCAAGTTTATTGCTTGACACATTTATACATATTGATTAATAAATTTCATTTTTTATTGATTGATACATATTAGTTTATAGCTTGTTACATAGTATGTATATTGCTTGATCGCTAATTTTAAAGAGTGAAATTTAATTTTATGCAAAAAAATGTTTGTTAACTTATTAATTATTTCATTTTGGTATTGATAAAAAAATCTAGAATTAGTTTTAAATATATGTTCAATAAATAATTACTATATTCTAATGTATTACTTGATAAATGATATTTTATTGCTTGATACATATTACTATATTGTTTATTAGATGAATAAGGAAGAAACTCATTAATAATAAGCAATATAAACCAAAATATATTTCAAAATAATATAACACCATATTGTCATTTGAATTTATTCAAGAATATTATCTGCCGTGTATACGTTTATATATGAAATTGGATTTCTTTTCTTTGCTTTCAAACACGTAACATACAGACTAACACATTTTGAAATTATATTAAACAACCGATATAATTTATTCCTAAAATGCAAGTAGAGTCCATTATCGTCACGAATCTTGCATATAAGTGGAGTATTTATTAATAAATAAATATATTTAATTAAAATATAGTGGTGACTTGAAAAACATGTTCCCACGCCCATTCCTATTTGTCGAGTTTTTCGCATCAACGTGCACATTTTCTTAGGCAACCTACGCATCATTTTATTAGCTATAAATCTTGTCGGGAGACAGCCACATCTTCAAAAATATTACTCAAATTTGGTTTATGTTTCTTTTTTGGGTATCCCATTTATATATAGTTTATTATCTAAATTTTAATAATTTTTTTGCATGTATTTTTAAATTTACCCTTATAAATTGAGCATAATTAATAGAGTTATTATTAATAATTATTGCTAAATAAGAATAATTTAGAAAATTTATTCAAATATTTAATATATTCATAAATCAGTTTTGATATTCGTGCAACTTAAAACAAGACCAAATAAATGGGACGGAAGGAGTACTTATTATTATCATAAAAATCTAAATTAATTATACCTAAAATCAAAATATAAACCATAAGATATTATATACGTTAATTGGGTATAATCAATCATGTTTAATAATTACAAAACTGATCTAAAACTAATAAATTTAAGTAAAAAGAAGAATTCCCTATTACGCAGCGTTGCTTGTTCTTAAAATATGAATCAACAGAACATAATCGTGTGATATATGAAATTCTATTCAACATTGTAAGATTCTACTACATTCATCGTCCCACTTAAATTGTCTCACTTTTTTTTTTGTCATAATGATCAATAATATAAAGATATTATAAATTAAAATTTTAATAATAAATATTAATTACTTTTAACTTTTCAATAATAGAACTAATAAATGAAAATACGAAAAATAATAATAAGAGTATTAAAATAGAAGGGAAAAAATAGTTGATATCATTACAAGATTATTTAAGATCTTGAAATTGATCTTCTATAAAAATATATGAATAAGATTGTTGAAGATGTCAGAGCTAATAATAATTGGTTTATTTTATTAAAATGGAATGAATTAATGAAGAAGGCACTCGTGCACCTACACTATGTATAGGAAGAATAAGGCGTGATTGTAGATAAAGAAACACGACAGCTAATCCCTCTACCACAATATATCAATCCCTTCCGACACGGAATTTACTGCTATTTTTTTTTTTTTTTTGGTTTTCTGATAAATATTTTAACATTTAAAAAAGTCAGTCACCAATGACCATGCACAATTCATTTTATTTACTTGAGGTTCTTTTATTGATGGATTCGAGCTCTGAGATTGTGGTTAGAGGAAATAATAAGTAAAGCAATAGCAATGAGTCAATGACAATAAAAGAAGTGAAAAAGAAACGAAATAAATACAGGTATATTAAATCTGAGTTTTAACAAAAGTTTTGCTAAGTTGAAAGCGGAAAATTGAATGTAGAAAATGAAGATAGCCATATCGCTGCAATTTTCAGAAAACTTATTACTTTCAAATTTTTTTAGCTTGCTCAGTTTTAACTTCGTCCAATTTGTTGAAGCTTTTATGATTGTGGTGCTGCTTCATAGAAGACGAAATTATTTTACCTTTGGGGATGGGAACTATCAAAATGAGCACTACATTGGCGTTTTGTCTTGCGGGAAGAGGACTCCTCGGCCCAACTCTATTTTATTTATTTATTTTATTTTTTACCGTCACTTTCAGTACTCTAATTTTGTTGCATTATTTTTCATTTAAAATTGCATCACATTGTTGTATTTTGTTTCATTAACAACTATTCTCATACTTCCAAATTCCATCAATCGCAAGACGAAATGATATTGTGCAATCTGAGCCATGACTGAGTACACCATCAACACGAATATTCATGGTGGAAATAACAATAATGTAACTATTGTTAGAGGATCAATGGTTGACTATAATCCAAATAAACCGTTGATGAATCGATCTCTTCCCCCCCCACACCAAATGCTCTTCAAGTTTGTCAGAGTGAGCTTCAAGACACTCACCATGGTTGGATTCACCAACTACTTCAAAGAGAACAAATAGCCATGTGCAAGTGATGAGTCTGACAACAACCGAATGATTATTTTTTATATTTGATGTTACAATTATTATTATTATTTATTTTCTTTGAGTAAAATTTTTATTTTATGTTTTTGACATATTCCTTGTGTAGTATGATGTCAATATTGTGGAATTAAGGTAGGGGCTTATGGAAGAGTACACAAGGATTTGGTGAATGGAGATTTGTTGCTATCAAGCAAATTTTCCTCGAGAATATAGCTCAAGAGGTAGCTGAAGAGAGTTGTAGTTGTCCAGGGAAAAGGCCCAAGTGCAATGAATTTGGTGCATTGTGTCATGATTTTATGATCCGCATTTTGTAGGAACCGATATGTGTCATATTCTATTTCTATGAAATTATTTTCTTTACGTCAAATTTTTTTGTCTTTGGTTGATTCTTTTGTAGGATCTATTGTATTGTAATGTTAAAGCCTAAAAGAACAAGAAAAAAGAATGTTGGCACAAAAAAGTATATTGTGGCTAGAGGTGTAATCGAACCGAGCCGAACCGAGTAGTGAGCTGCTCGAGCTCGGTTCGTGTGAATTATATAGAGCTCGAGCTCGGTTCGAGCTCGATTAAAATTTGATTTTTTGAGCTCGAGCTCGAGTTCGTTTGTAAAAGTTTGAGTTCACCTCGAATTCGGTTCGAGCTTGATTCGCCACAACACTTATCGAACTCAGGCTCATAAGCTCGGTTCGAGCTCGTAAGCTCGAGTTTGAGCTCGGCTCGAGCTCGTTTATATCTAAATTCTTTCCAATAAAATGCAAAAACTGTAATAATAATTACAAGAATCTAAAATATCAATTACAAACATCTTGAATTACAATGAGTTGTTTCAATGAACTCAACTAATTAGCTCCAAACTAAATAAATTTTTCATAACTCTACAAATAAGCTCCAAATACATAACAAACAAACACCAGCAAATTAAACATTTTATAAGTTCTCCAATTAATTCCAAACAATAAACAAACAGGCTTTCATCAAATTTTAATCTTCAACCGTTTGATCCACTGCTAGCAAAAATCATCCTGCAAAATTAAAACAAAATAACTATATTAGATGAATCACTAGTAAATATTCATAAATATAAAGTTAAAGAAAAAAATGGGCGTAGTTCTTGAGTCTTGATAGCATTCAATAAGAAGTAAACAACAGTTTTATCCTTCAAAATAAAATTGATAAATTCAATCAGATGTAAACAACAGTTATATTTTTAAATGATTTATTAGCTTTATACTCGTTAGTTATCGTTTCTTGCATTTTTTTTAGATGGAGAACGAAACACTGCCAAGAGATATGATTTCTGAAATCGTGAGTCACTCATAGTTGAAAACGCTGGATCTATGCAAGACAATTTTTTCGAAGAATATTTCTCATGCCCACCACCAATTAATGGCAAGGGCTGCCTAACATTTATAAAATAAAATAACTTAACTGGGGCTTACCCTCGTCGACCGGAGGTAAGGGGCTGAGGGGCAGCCGAATGCCGGGATGAGGCGTCGGTTAGGGATAGAGGGGCAAAGATGGCAGCTCAGTCAAATAAGAGATGGGGCACCGGTCGCTGGTGTGTGGGGGAGAGAGAGGGGTGCCAATCGGTGGTGCACTGGTGCTGAGGGCGGCGGAAGTTTGGAAATGAGGGTAATAGAGACGTTTAGAGATTGAGAGAGTATTTAGGGTTTTTTTTTTCTTTTAAATTTTTATATTATTTTAAGTTTTGATTTATTGTTTAATTCATATTTATGAATGATTATTTTTTATATAGCTTAATTGTTTTAAAATGTTTTTAAAATTATTAAAATTTAAGAATTGCTTTAATTTATATACTTATTTTTTATTTATCTTTATATTTTTAAGTATTAAAAATAACTTATTTTTTTATTATTTGTAGAAAAAAATTATTATTTTTAAGTATTAAAATAATTATTTCCATACATCAACGGCCGTATGGAAAGTTGCAACCATTAGACATTCCCGAGTGGAAATGGGAACATATCACCATGGACTTCGTAACAGGGTTACCAAGGTCACAGAAAGGAAATACGGTGATATGAGTTGTAGTGGATCGTCTGACAAAAAGTGCTCACTTCTTACCAATTAAAGTGAATTGTGGATCAGATAAGTTAGCACAAATATATGTCCGAGAGATAGTCAGACTACATGGAGTGCCAAAGTCAATAACGTCTGACAGAGATGCGAAGTTTACATCTCGATTCTGGAAGAGTTTGCAGCAAGAGTTGGGGACTCGCCTAAACTTTAGCACGGCGTTTCACCCTCAATCAGATGGTCAGTCTGAAAGGACCATTCAAACCCTCGAAGACATGCTAAGAACAGTGGTGTTAGACCGAGGAAGCGGTTGGGAGCCGATTTTGCCTTTAATCGAGTTTGCTTATAACAATAGTTACCAGACAACAATTGGAATGGCTCCATATGAGGCGTTATACGGGAAGAAATGTCGTTCACCTCTGTATTGGGACGAGGTAGGAGAACGGAAGATTGTCGGACAGGATGCAGTGAATGAGATGATAACAATAGTCCGTCAGATCAGAGAAAGAATCAGAGAAGCTCAGAGCAGGCAGAAGTCCTATGCCGATTCGAGAAGAGCTGAATTATGTTTTGATGTGGGAGACAAAGTGTTCCTAAAAGTCTCACCCTCCAAAGGAATCGTACGATTCGGAGTGAAAGGAAAGCTGAGACCACGTTATATTGGACCTTATGAAATTTTAGAACGCATTGGTCCAGTGGCATATAGACTGGCATTACCTCCAAGTATGGGCAATATACACAACGTGTTCCACGTGTCGCAGCTGAGGAAGTATGTATATGATCCGAGACATGTGATTCGACAAGAAGAAGTAATATTGAGCCCTGAGTTACGTTATGAGGAAAAGCCGCAGGCTATTCTAGACAGAAAGATGCATGAGCTCCGAAATAAATCAATTCCACTCGTAAAAGTGCTGTGGAACCATCATGGGCAAGAAGAAGCCACATGGGAGCTGGAAGATAAGATGAAAGAGAGATGTCCCGAACTTTTTGTAGACTTGTAATTTTCGGGACGAAAATTTTTATAAGGGTGAGGGGATGTAATACCCCAAGCTTAATTAAGCTTTGTAAGGATTTATATTTTTATAAAGAGGAGAATTCTATTATTTGTGAAGCATTTAAATTTATTTGAGTGGAATAATATGAATAAGGTTGGAGAAATTTTATTGATATTACGATAAATCGTGGAATCGGAAATTATTGGAAGAAGGAATTTATTGAGTTGATTATATGGGAAATTGGAAGAATTCCAATTATTTTGAGAAGTTATAAAATAATATGATTTATCATATTATTATTAGGGAAATATGATATGGAATTATAAGAGTTTATAATCATAATCCATACATTATATTATACAAGGGGTATAAATAGCAGAAACCTTATGTTATATCATTTTCCCACCATATGTTATAATCCTACAGAGAGAAAGGAAGTGAGAGGAAGAGCTGCCTCAATTTTCAGAAAAACCCAAACCGTCAGCCCTTGTTCCGGCCATTCCCCGGCCGATTCCGGCAACTAACCGACAAGCGACCACCACCATCTGATAGCTCTCGCTCCGAGCTTCGTTTTGACTACTCGTGGACTCCGAGAGTACGAGTAACGAGTGAGATATTGAGGTCTGAAGTAGAGGTGGGTTTATGTTGCGGATTTTTGAGATTTGAATTTAAATCTTGATTTTCCGGCTGTATTTTGATGTTTTGACCGTAAATTTGTGTTCCCCATAGTGAGAGGAGCATTCGCACGTTGAGAAAACTTGGTTTGGACGCCGGAAATCGCACCGCCGTCGTCGACTTGGGGAGCTCCGGTGAGCCTCGTTTCCTCTTCAACCTTTGTGTATTTCTTGTATTTGATCGCATATTTGGAGTCCTCGTAGCCTAGGGAGTCTAGTAATGTCATTGCATGTATGATCGGGGACCGTTTGGTGAGTCGCCGGAAGTTGCAGTCACGGCTGTGAGAGTGATGAAGAAGACGACTCCTGTCGATCGACAGGAGGTGTGTCGATCGACAGGGATGTTGATTGAATGGGGAGAAGTCGAGACTTTCTGTCGATCGACAGCAGGTGTGTCGATCGACAGCAGGTGTGTCGATCGACAGGAGGTCGATCTACGGATTAATGTCGAGTCAATCCTGTCGATCGACAGGGAGTTCGACAAGAAGAGGATATCAAACCACACCTGTCGGTCGACGGAGATCATGTCGATCGATAGGGAAGGTCGACACCCATTATGTCGACCGAGTGGTATCGATCGATTGAACCTGAGTCGACCAGGTCTGTGTCGATCGACACAGTTGCATGTCGGTCGACACAGAGGCTCAAGTTTCATAAGTTGTCATTCTATCCTAGTTCCTTCGAGTCCTGTTTATTACGAATAAGATGTATCGTCCTAGATATATTATATTGACTCGAGAACCCTACTTGATTGTAGGAAATTGAGAACGAGGATTGTCGAGCTCATTCAAGTTAAAGACATCTTAGCAAAAGCCGAGAACGAGGTGGGGAAACTATTTCAGTATAAAATCAAACGTGTGCTTTTCTTTTCAAAATGTGTTAAAATGTTTTGATTTAAACTGAGACTGCTATGCATGTTTTGTGCTATTATATCTGCCCTCTGTTAATAAATTATTAACAGAGAGATAACACTAATAAGACAAGAACCATGTACCCTCCGTACATGCGCTACTCTTATTAGCAGAAAGAAAGATATGATGGGTGAAATGGTGTGCGACCTTAAACCCGAAAGAAAGATATGATGGGTGAAATGGTGTGCGACCTTAAACCTATGAGGAAGTGAAAGAAAGAATATAATACGATCGAATCTCGAAGAACAAGCCGAGATTGTGCACTTAGATGATTGTAGGTTGAATGTTAAATCATTCCTTATGAATCATCGTAACTTGGAAGTCGGCCAACTTCCAGTTACAAAACAAAACAGATATAATAACATACCCAACAACACAACAAAATAAAATGTTTTAGATAGCATGGTTCTTTTCAACAAAATCCCATGTCTATCTGTGTGAGTTGCATAGCATGTTTCTTACCTAAAGTATGTTTTCGGCATGTTTCTCACTGGGTACGAAAGTACTCAGCCCTCGCGTTATTTCTAAAACGTGCAGGTTAGCGGCATGGATGGGAGTAGCAGGGTGTAAGCAGGCGGAATAAAATGTTTATATTTGAAGAAATAAGAGATCCTGTGACATGTATCTTCATATACATGTCACCATCACGCTACACACACGCTGCTACACTCTCTGAATTTTTCTTCCCTTGAATTATGTATCTTTTGAATACTGTTATTTAAATCTGGACTCGAAGTATTTGTTTGAATACTCTTATATTTTAATTAAAATAAAGTCTTCCGCTTATCATTTCTTGAATTGTGTTTGGCAAAACCTGAAACATCAATGTAATGTGGCCCCAAATTGGGAAGGTCAGTTGGGGGCGTTACAGATATATATGTATATATACATCACAAATGCAAAACATTTTATTGAGTAATATTTGTATTTTGAGTAATTATAACTTAGGAGTTTGTTTTAACTATATTTTTATTCTTATTTTATGATTTAATAAGTTATATACATATATTATTCATATATATTTGAATATTTAGTAACTAACTTTGGAGTTTATTTTAATTATATATTTTTATCTTACTTTTCCATTATTTATATATTTTAGCAAAAATATTACGATTTAATGATTTTAATAGATATATCATGTACTATGCAGTAATATTTGTATATTTAGTAATTATAACTTATGAGTTTGTTTTAATTATATAATTTTATCTTACTTTTCCATTATATATACATTTTAACAAAAATATTACGATTTACTTGTTTGTATGGTCTTATTATACATTAATATTTGTGTATTGAGTAATATAACTTATGAGTTTGTTTTAATTATATATTTTTATCTTAACTTTCCATTATGTGTACATTTTTTAAAATATATTAAAATTTAAAAGTATATACAAACATTATTATTTCAATAATAATATATTGTTTGTTTAATTTTCTCTTAGATTTACAAATAAAATAAATTTCTCATAGAATGAATTGTTTCAATTTTTAAATGAAACTAACTAATTTGATTAAGTGAAACTTTAAAATCACATATATCTATGAAACTATATTTGAAATAACTATCACTCATATAAATAATTTTCATACCTAATTTAATATTTATCTTGATTTTTATATAAATTAAGTTTTTTATATGGTATAATTTATTTAATCATATTATTGTTATTTATAGACATATAGATATAGTATTATCAAACAAATATGAAATATAATTATATGATAATAAAAAAGTATAGAAATAGAAAAATATATAAATATTAAAATTTAATTAAAATGAGCTTTTAAACGAGCCTATTCACGAGCTTATTAACGAGCATACTCGCGATCTCTTAAACAAGCTTATTCACGAGCCTGCTCGCGAACATGTTCGAGATCGAGCTCGATTCGAGCTCGAACTCAAACATGCTCGCGAGCCTAGCGAACCGAACACATCCGAGCTCGAGCTCGGTTCGTTTATTAAACAATTAAACTTTGATTGAGCTTTTTTCGAGTCGATCTCCGAGTAGCTCACGAGTAGCTCGGCTCATTTACACCCCTAATTGTGGCCAAGTACCTTGAGTACAAAGTGATAGTCTCTCGGTCGGTCTTGGAATAAGTGTCTTGTGTTCATGTCGAAGGGATGGTCTTACCGAATGAATTCACAATTGAGGTGATGATTAAATTGTTAGTGGAAGGGTTTGAAGAGCCACCTTAAACATAAGGTAAGGTTGTAACTCTTGAGGATCTTATTTTTGAATAGAAGAGGACAATATAAATGATGATCCTAAACTCTTAAATGAAGAGGATGCTAAAGTCAATTTGTTATAACACGGTATTGTGTTTAACAAATGTAAAAGGCTTAATGTTGAGAACAAGGACAAAAGACCTATGAGTGAGCCTAAGTTTAATAGACCTTGGTACAAATTGTGGCAAGTATGACCACATGTATAGCCAAAGCAAAAATGCAAAGGCAATGTTGTTGCACAAGTTGTTGAAAACATTGAAAACAAATTGAATGATGATAACTTGGTTGATTAGACTTTGAACTTTGATTTTCTTGTAATAAAGGTGTTACTTTATTAAGTGTAATAAAATCTTATTGATGTTCAAAGTATTTGATTATACAAATATTTGTGTCATTTTTTAAAGTTGAATGGAAAAATGCTCAATTTTCTTAAACAAATATTTAATTTGTGAGAATTGTATAATCCCTGTTGAATTGCTTAGTATGTCCTACAATTTTTTACATGACTAAGAAAATTGATTAAGTTCAACTTGATGAAGAATTAATGTTAATTCAATTAAATTGCTAAATATGGTATTGAACATAATTCTTCGTTTAGTTATACTTGAAGAATTAAAAATGTGAAATTGATCATGCAATTTTATTTCAATATTCTCTAATTCTTTGTGGTGGATAGGTGTATAAAAGCACCATTGGACTTTGAAAGAAATTCAAACTCTAGGTTGTTAAAATTCAACATGACGTGGGGTTTATAGTGGTGATAATGCCAAAATAATAATATTTGTGACATTATAAATAATTCAAAATAAAATGAATGTGCAAATGTCAATGTGAGACATAATAGTCTCATAATCACACAATGTGAAAGAATTTAGTACCTGAGTTTACATTAACTCCATGGTGTTGAAGAGTTCAAGACAACATAATTCAATATGTCTGACTAATAGAGTAATGTTAAAAAGAATGTTAGACTTAGACAAAGTTTGACAGAATAAAAGTTTAAAATGCAGTGGAAAAGTTGAACAAACACAAAAAAATATTTTTCAGGAGTTTAGAGTTTTTAAACTTACGAGAGCCTTACGGCTAAAAATAGATTTCACTATGATAACAATTTTTACACAGCAAAATCAAAATGATAAATATTCAAACTCTTCTCGATTCACTCCCTCGAAGAAACTTGAATTTACATAGAAGTAGAGGCTACAACTATGAAAAGCTGTATTTACAAACACACGATTCAACCCTAAAAACTCCTGTACCACTGGATTCACTCTCCAGAGGTAGGATCCTTCTTAAGCTTGAATGACTTCATGAGTTTAAAGCACGTGAAAGACTAATTGAAAGCTGGAATGCCTTGTAGAATGATTTCTTGATGAATAATGTTAGTCATTCACTTTGTTTTTGCACCCCAACACACTTTTTATAGGCTTAGATGAGTCCAGCCTCGTGTTGATATGGATATGTGCACAAATATCTCGACTGCAAAGACTAAATAAATATATGTGAAAGATTCAGCTATATCCTTAAAAATTAGTAACAACTTTAACACATATGCCTAAAAGCTAGGAAGTAGACATATTCAAAAGTATTTATAGATATATCAAATCTATTCGTTTCCAAATCATTACAAAAAATATCTATACTAGAATGAACTGAATTCACTAAAAATTTAGGAACACAAAAAATAAGGAATGATAGGATTAACTCAGATAAGTCTAACACTACGATGTTAATCATATGTATTAAACATATCTTCGACTTTAACACCAAGATGTGTTAAACATTGCATCTTCAATCTCCCCCTTAAGCTTATCATTCATGTAAGCATTCCAACACAACACTTGTAATTACGTTCTATTTAGTGAAATATTAAACTGCACCATAAAAAGTTAGAATTTTTCACACAAACATTAAAACTGAATCATTCTCCCCCTAAATGATTGCAGAAAAAAAAACTTAAGATTTTATTATCCAACATCTTCGAAATTCAGCCCACAAAATAGTCAAGCCCACTTGATCCAAAAAAAAAAAAGAAAGAAAAAGGACACTATAATACCATTTTTAACACACTTATACCTTTTAACAAACTGCGACACCAAAGAATCCAACAATGATTAGAGAGATTTTTCTAGTTTTTTTTAACATTTTTTTAATATAAGGAGTGAACAGAAATTGCAAGCCTTATATCCGTATAAAACAAATGATTCGATAAATAACAATGTCATGTGTCATGTTCCACAAAGACATTATTCATAATAAGATCCTGTCTCCAGTACTTAGCTCGCGACATAACAATTCACCATGTATTGCCTCATCATCCAACATATTCTACATAGATAGTGTTCCTAGTAGCATTCCAAGTAACATCATCCTGTCTACAGTACTTGAAAGTAATGATCGAACATGTTAAACATACACTCAATGTTTTGACATTAAGGCCTCACTGTTATGTCTACTATCTTATAACATGAGTTTTTTTTAAAATAAATCAAATCTTAAAGAGAAAGAATATAACACAACCGATAATAAAGAATCAGACAAGCATAACATGATAAAATGTGAAAATTGTAATAATAAAACAAACATCATAAGTATAAAATACAAACATCTTGAACATCAAATATATACTTCATCATTAGTGCAAATAATATAAAACCATTCATCAATAAATTGTTTCAATAAACACAACTAATTAGCCTCAAACAAATGAATTTTTCATTATTCCAACAATTTGCTCCAAACAAATAACAAACAAACCTCCCCAAACAAATTAAATAATTTATAAATCTACCACAAACCGTTTTGATCCGTCCTTGTAAAAATCATTCTTGCAAAATTCAAAACAAACAACATAAATATATTATGAGGAATAATCATAAGTATTCGTAAGTAGAAGTTTTAAAAAAGACTCCACTTTAGTTCTTAAATCTTGATACCAATTTTATCATTCTAAACAAAAACACAAAAAAATAAAAACGTATGAAAAAATTATTAATAAAGATAAAATATTCTAATCAAATACTTACTTTAGTTCATTTAATCTCATGAAGAACTCAAAGTCTATCTCTTTTGTATAAAGTAGTATTTACAGAGCATCCATTCATGGGAGGAACTCACATTACAATATCTGCAATTTCTTGTTTGATGATACATGTAAAAATAACTAAATACGATAATTCTCAGTCTGAAATGATTGGATACCATTCTACTATACTCTATTTAGTTTCAAATTTCTAATCAGCTAATCTACTAAGAAATGGGTGATAAACCACCATCACCACTATCAATTATATGTTTAAACTAGCACAAACTTTGATTTCAATGATGCTTCCAAATTATAAATGAATATCAGAGCCAAAACCTCAATTTTTTTTTCTAATAAAACAATTGAGATAACAGTTAGTATCAATGACACTTCACATAATCGAAAGCTTTAGAAATCTAGCATCAATCATACTGTACAACATAAACATACAAGTAAATGGAAATCAAGTGAGGATAAAGTTCCCTTTTCTCAGGTATCTTGATATAGTTTGTCTCCCAAATCTGAAGGGACTGTCAAAGAATCAAGAGAGTAAAGATGCATTCCCCAATCTTGAAGACGTCAATATGATGGATCTTCCGAGGATGACGTGCTTGCCCGAGCCCATACAACACCTATCGTCACTTAGATGTCTATTCCTGGCCGAGCTTACTCATATGGATTCACTCTCAGACTGGTTACAAAAGCTTACATCTCTTCGTACCATGATTTTTGAATCTTGCACAAATGTTGCAAAACTTCCAGCTCTGCAAAATCTCGAAGAGCTAACTATTTGTGGATGTCCAGAGCTGGAAAGACGATATTGTAGAGGAAGTGGAGATGATTGGCCCAAAATTGCCCACATTCCCAACCTGCTTATTATATAGAAACACCTGCGATCATCCACTCAATTTCTACCATTACACTTCACAAGTAATTCTGCTAACAATTTATCGAGATAGAAAATATATATCTTTTAAGAATAAGAAATAATACATTAATTTATTTTCAAACAATAATATAAATTCCTCTTGCATTATATAATGAGATGGTTGCTCCTGAATTTCCAGATTTAGCTACTTTTTTTACAGAGCTTTTGTTCAACACCATTGCTCTCAGTACCTGTGATGGTCATTCTGTCCATGTTCTCACTTTTTGCAAGCATGTTGTTGTCCTGCAATATTCATTGACTGGAAATGCATGTAATTTTCTCCATATTCCCATCTTTTTGCAACCCTGCTGTTGTCGTGCAATATTAATTAACTTGAAATGCATGCCATTCTCTCCATATTCTCACTTCGTAATCCATTTTGTCAATCATGATGTGTTGTTGTCTGCAATATTTATTGATTTCTTTTGCATGCTAGAGTAGTAGTTTGTGTTAACTGCTATAGCTTTTATTATGTTCCATCTCATTGTTCATCCATAGTGTGTTGTTTTTTGTCTCAACTTCATATTTGACAGATTCTTCAATTATTGTCAGTTCTATTTTCTTTTGTTCCTCTATCTATTCACACACACATATATAGTACTTGGATGATTCCACAATATGTATGTCTTTCTCTGTCAGTATGTTTCCAATTTTATCAGAAATGAATGATAGGTTTCAGAAGCTTTTTTCTACATGTAGAAAATAATTCTTGATCATCTAGTAATTGAATCATCTATTCTAATGCACATGCACATGCATAATGTAATCATTTTATGCCTTACAATTGAATGCGTTAATGATTGTTGATTTAAATTAATTTATTATGTCTTTAATATCTTGGAATGAGCACTTTAATTGCAATTTGAATTACATTATTTTTTTAATGAAAATATTATTTCTCTTTATTTTGTGTAGTCACTTCAATGAGTAATTCATTTGTTGCTATTAACCAACAATTTATAGTGGAGCCCAATGGTATGTTGATATTTATTTTCCTTTAATGCATGTACACATAATATTTTTTAGCGTAGTTTAAATAATGGATAATACATACATTCAATATTTCTTTGAATTAATACTATTGAATGGAATGCAATTTGCCTTATATCTTATGTTGAAGAGATTATGTTATTCTCTTTATTTTGTGTAGCCACTCCAATGAGCAATCGTAATACAATTGCTGTGAATATCGACCAACAAGTTATTGTGGAACCGAATGGTATGTTCATCATATGAATTGATATTTATTTTACTTTAATACATGTACAAATAATATCTTTCACGTACATTTAACATTTCTTTTAATTAATATTGTTGAATGCAATTTGCAAAATATCTAATTTATATCAACCAACAATTTATGTGAAGTCGAGTTGTATGTTCATTATTTGAATTTATATTTTTTCTTTCACACATATATGAAGTATATTTTTCTGTATAATTTAAATAACTAGTAATACAGACATTCAACATTTTAGATTAACATTTTTTAATGCAATTTGTATTGTATAATAATTCAATGAAAATGTTGTTTCTCTTTATTTTGTGTAGTTACCCTACTGAATAATCATAATATAGTTGTTTTCGATATCGATAAAAAATATTATTGAGTAACTTGGTGGTATATTTATTATTTGAGTTGATACTTATTTTTTCTTTAATACGTGCACGAACAATATTGGTACAGTAATTTAAAATTATAATTTTAATATAGTGGACCATTGGTATATTGGTGATCGAATACATGCATGTAAATATTGTGGTGCTTTATTTTGGTATAATGAACGTCTTGAAAAATATTATAAAGCGAAAGATCTCATTTATTCGGGTTGTTGCGCAAATGCAAAAATCAAACTTGCAAAAATGAAAAAGCTTCCCAGATTTTGGAAGATCTGGTTTTTGGGAATAATGAAAAGAGCAAACATTTTTTAGCCAATATTCGGTCATATAATAGTATGTTCTCTTTTTCATCAATGGGAGAAAATATTGACAATAGCTTAAATAATGGGAGATCAGCGCTAATTTTTTGTTTGCATGATCAAAATTATCATTCCATCGGAAGTCTTCTGCCTACCGATGGTTGTCTGCCCAAATTTGCACAACTCTACATATATTACACGAGAATGAAATTACAAATAGATTGCTCTTTGTCCGGTTAGTATTTAATTTTATGCACTTTATTATTTTGATATATTATTTAATATTTCAATAGTTTACATACTATAATTTTTATTTTATTTTTTTTGAGAAAACTATAAATTTAGTTATTAGGAATCAAAGTAATTTGAATCAGCTACATGAGGAGATTATGACTGATTTAAAGGATATGTTAGATGAGAATAATGTGTTGGTGAATTCATTCCACATGTGTCCCAACAAGGAATGGTTTGTAGACTTGAAGCTACAAGACATGGGGACAGTGATGTTAGACAACAACAACATCTGTCAAATTGAAGGAATAGGCTCAATTCAAATTCAGAATCACAAGAGTGAGTTCAAACAGCTGACAAATGTAAGATTCATTCCACAGACCCAAAGAAATCTGATCTCACTTGGTACACTAGAAGCAATAGGGTTGAAGTTTGTAGGAAGTGGAGGATCAATTGTGGTATGCCAAGGTGATAGGGATGTACTGAAAAGAAAGAGAATAAACAACATCTACTATCTATATGCAAAAATGGTTTCTGGGCATATAGATGTTGTGAAAGAGGTTGACCACAAGGTTTGGCACTTGAGAACTGGTCATGTCAGTCAAAGAGGTCTAGAAGAGTTAAGAAGCAAGGTTTGATTCAATTCCCATCAGATGAAGGAGTCACAGATTGTGAACAATGTATCTTGGCAAAAAGCAAGAAGTTGCCATTCAAGCCAAGTTTGAAGAGGGTTGTGCACCCTCTAGAATATGTCCACGTCGACATTTGGGGTACATCTAGAACTAAAACTCTAGGCGGAGGGAGATACTTCTTATCAATAATAGATGATTGCACTATGAAGGTTTGGATCCAAGTACTAAAGACCAAGGACCAGGCTGCACAGAGATTTAAGAATTGGTGTACACAAGTTGAAAATGAAAAGGGAATGAAAGTTAAATGTTTGAGGACCGACAATGGCATGGAGTTTGTGTCTGAGAAATTTGACTCATTCTGTCGATTAAAGGGAATTAAGAGACATAAAATCGCTCTATACAACCCACATCAAAATGGAGTGGTTGATCGAATGAATAGAACCCTCTTGGATGTGTTTATTACTTGGGTCTGGTTTGCCCAAGAAATTCTGTGGTGAGGCACTTTCAACTGCCTGTTATCTTATCAACAAGTCACCGTCTACAGCCCTTGAGTTTAAGACTCCAGACCAGATGTGGTATGGCAAGGCTCCAGACTACTCACATTTAAAGCCTTTTGGCTGTCTTGCTTATGTGCACATCAAACAGAATAAACTTGAAGCAAGGGCACTGAGATGTATACTGTTGGGTTATCCAAGTGGAACTAAAGCCTACAGACTATGTTGTATTGAACCAAACCAGCAGAAGGTGCTCACCAGTAGAGATGTGACCTTTAATGAGTCACATATGCCTTATCTTGAAAAAAAAAGAGTAAGGAAATGATAACTGAAGATGATTCAGAGCCTTCACCAAGTCCTACCACAGATAGTGAAGATTCAGTTGAGACTGAAGTGAAGAAAGAAGAAGGTTCTTCTTCTGGAGGTGAAGTAAGACCACAAAATACCTTGTCAAACTACTGGCTTACCAGGGATAGGGTTAGGAGGGAGATACACCCTCCTAGAAGATTTTATGTACCAGATGTCATCTTTTTTAGCTTAAATATAGCTCAGAAACTTCAATAATAAGAACCAAAATCAGTTGAAGATGTATGTGAAGGAGCAGAGAAGCAACAGTGGCTGCAAGCAATGAATGAAGAGATGAACTCCCTGAAAAAACAACCAAACTTGGGTGCTAGTGGATAGACCCAAGTTCCATTCAATTATTGGGTGTAAGTGGATCTTCAAAACGAAACTAGAGAATGTATATCCACTCCAAATCAGATACAAAGCTCGATTGGTTGCTAAGGGGTTTACAAAAAAAGGAGGGAGTGGATTATAATGAGGTTTTCTCTTCAGTGGTTAAGCACTAATCCATAAGGATACTACTGTCCTTAGTGGTGCATCTAGATCTTGAATTCCACCAATTAGATGTAAAAACAGTTTTTTTTACATGGTAAACTCGAGGAGATACTATATATGGACCAGCCACCTGGATTTCTTGAAGCTGGGAAAGAAAATCAAGTATGTTTACTTCAAAAATCTCTCTATGGACTAAAGCTAAGTCCAAGACAGTGGAATTAACGGTTTGATAGCCACATGAAGAGTATTGGCTTCTGTAGATCAAACTATGATAAGTGTGTGTACTTGAATAAGGGATGTGATTCTAGCTTGGTGTATCTCTTGCTATATGTGGATGACATGTTTCTGGCAGCAAAACACATGTCAGATATAAAACAAGTGAAGCATGATCTGAAGAAAGAGTTTGACATGAAAGATTTGGGCATAGCTTGCAAGATTATGCGAATAGACATAATCAGAAAGAGGGAAAAGGGAAGACTAAAATTGATACAAGAAGATTATTTGTTGAAGGTGATTAAGAAGTTTGGAGGAAGACAATTCAGGTCTCTATCTCTACCTCTCACCTATGATGTCAAACTGAGTGAAGCTATGAAGCCAACTACCCTAGAAGAGAAAGAATATATGAATGATATACCATATTCTAGCTTAGTGGGCAACCTAATGTACTTGATGATCTGTACTAGGCTGGATATATGATATATTATCATCATGACTAGTAGATACATGTCTTGCCAAAAGAAAGCTCACTGGAATGCATTGATAGGCATTCTCAGATACTTGAAGGGTGCTGCAAGTTGTGTTCTGGTGAAGCAAGCAGAAGTGAAAGGTGATACATTATTAGGATTTGTCGACTAAGACTTCGCTTCTAGTGTTGATACCAGAAGATCTCAAACTGGTTATGCATTTACCTTATTTGGAACTGATGTTGTTTGGAAATCCAAGCTTCAATCTGTTGTAGCCTTGTCTACAACTGAAGTTGAATTTATGGCTCTTACAGAGGCGGTGAAGGAAGCTTTGTGGCTCAAGGGAATTGTTCATGAGCTAGGTATTAAGCAAGAAGTGGTGAGTGTCCTATGCGACAACCAAGGTGCATTGTGTTTAACAAAGCACCCAATTTTTTACGAAAGATCCAAACATATAGATGTGAAGTATCACTTTTTGAGGAATATAATTGATGGAGGAGGTGTGAAACTGGAGAAAGTTTCAACTGAGGATAACGCGGCAGATGTTTTAACCAAAGTGGTTCCATCTGCTAAGTTTACATACTGCATGAGGATTCTGAATTGTTGTTGTCTTACAGAGATGGACAAAGTCAAGTTTTCGTTCAAATTTTACCAGAATTCGGCGAACGGATCTTTCCTGTTAAATACCATGACAGGAAGAACTACCAGATTTGCAGAAGACTTATTCGAAAAGAAGAGGTCTTTGCTATGGGAGAACAAGATTGCGGTGAGCAAAGAAACTCATCGTAAACATTGCAACATGAGCCACTTTGGCCATTGGGCAAACCGAATCTGTTTGATTGCCCAAATCAAAAGGAGCCAAAATTCGGAAAGGGGTTCCGCCCGAAAGAAGAGCAGACAAAACATGGGGAATCCAAGGTACCACGGGGAAAAATGCCAAGGAAGCCAAAAGAATAGTAGAACCATGTGAATCTATAGATTCTCCGATCTAAAAGAAAATAAAAGTAGACCACACAAGCTGAAGGAGCCAAATAAAAATAATGGCTTCAATAATGGTTGCCGACGCAAAACAACAAAATAAAGCGCCAGCTATATTTTGCCGACAACAAATGCAGGGGCAGCTTGTGCAACAGTGCTAGCACTCACAGGGAATTCAAGGCCAAAAGAAATGGTAAAAGATTAAAGCAGGGCCGACAGAAGAAAATGGACACATGTGTCCATCTAATTTTCAGAGGCATTATTGAGGAACGGGGCCGAGTCAATTATGAAGATAATATTCGGCCAATCCAACCTCTATATAAAGAGGCAGAAGCAAAGAGGAAAGGGCATCGAGCAACTTATATTTTCTCTCTCTCATTCTGAAAATACACTTTCCTCTCTGCTATAGTAATAATTAGTTCGTCTCTCTCTTTATGAGAGCAAGTTTATTAGCTACCAAGAGTAGCTAACAAGTAAGTCTCCTCCCAAAAGGAGATTACTTATGTAATAAATATTTATATTTCTTAAAATAAATGATCCCTAGAGCTTTTTCTCATCTCTTTCTGTATTCGTATTTTCTTTACAAACCAAAGGATTGCCATACACCTGGTGTAGGAAACGAACCAAGGTTGTGTTGTGTGCTGTTGAAGGAGTCTTCGTGCAGAAAACCAAAGATTGCGATCGGTGGTTGGGAGGAGCCCGTAAAATTTGGCGAGAAAATGCCTGACGGTATTCTAGTAAAAAATGTATGAGTTTGATGCGTATTTGAAGTTTACATTATACGGAAGCATGATGGGCCTGATATGGTCGTGATGGACTATTCCCATTTAAAGACAAAATGGATATGATTGAAATAAATAAAAGAGAAATGATTGAAGAGTATTTATGGAAGAAAAGATACTTTTGCTATTTTGTGGAGTTTTTCATAAGGGTTGCTATTTATTGAACTGTATTTAACCAAATTGTTAAAATAGATTTTGGCTCTATAAATTATATGTGAAATGATAACTCATATGAATCATTTTCATTACTTATCTTATATTTTTAAATAAATCAAGTTTATTATAGGTTATAATTCATATTATTATTGTTATAGTATTACCTAACAAATATGATATATAGTAATGTATTATTAAAGCATTATAAAAACAATATATATATATATATATACATCAAAATTTAATAAGAAAGAGCTTGTAAACATGCTTATTCGCGAGCTCATTAACGAACTTGTTCGCGAGCTTTTAGACGAGTTTGCTCACTAACCTACTCGCAAGCCTGTAAACGAGCCTGCTCGCAAACATGTTTGAGCTCAAGTTCAATAAAGCTCGGTTCGAGCTCGAGCTTGAACATGTTTGCGAGCTTGGCAAACCGAATATATTTGAGCTTGAGCTCGATTCATTAAAATTATTGAGATTGGTTCGAGACTCAAACTCGGTTCATTTATTAAACAAGCGAACTTCAAACGAGTTTTTTTGAGTCGATATCCGAGTAGCTCTTATTTACACCCCTAGGTAGACATGACATGGTGAATAACATGTTAAATTGTTATAATGATAACTGTTAGTGCACGAATTTGATGGTTCTTTTCTAAAAAGAATACTTGATGAAAATAATTTGAAGATTGTAAGTAAAAACAAATAGAATAAGATTTATTACTTTATTGCTGGTAGAACTTCAATGCTTTTGTATATTTATTGCTAAATGTAATGTGTCTTTTTACAAGAAAAGAGGCCTTGTCTATAGAGATTGATTACAATAAATGCAACCTTTAATGAAATGTGACAACCCATCAGCTAAGGCAGCCGTTCGAATAGTCGTGTCCTGTTGACCAAGGCATTGACATTTTTCTTCATTTTTTTATTTGACTTCTCGGTCGAACGATTTGAGTTCGGTCCAAGACATCCTTGGCTGAAGAGCTTGCTTTAAGTCTCCATTTTGCATTATTGGGCTTTTTTCTTTGATGGACTCGAAAATGGGCTTGCACATTTATGGGTTATAACAATAACACATGTATGTATTGATCTCGTTTAGGTTATAACTATTTACTTGGCTAAGTAAAGAGAAATAATAACATAAGCGGGCGCTATATTAAGTAAAACCTATAAAGTTGAGTACTAGACAATGATGTTAGTACTAACGAGAGGTTAAAAAATGAGATCAAGTTGCTAAAGGGAATGAGCTAAAATCCAAAAATAGAATAAGTATAGTGGATACCCAACCTAGATTATTAGAGATCCCAAGAACTTGGTTTAATGGAAAAACTAAGCTATATGAATTCAAGTGATAACATCTATAGAGATGTAATCTTCTTTACTGGTGATGCTTTGATGATAATATTATCAACCCATCCCTAAATGAGCAAGTGATGTGTTATAAACTTGTATGTGGTATAGGTTAAGTCAGATGACATTTAATGACTCCTAAAACCTTGTAATGGATAAATACGTCACGATACTCAAAAATAGGAGGTCACCTATATAAGTGAGAACGTAATAGAAACAAACTTGAGAACAGATGGGGTTTGGAATGTTAATGTTTCAATGTTGTTATCTTGGTGCACACTATGGATGAGTCGTTCAAGGTATTCTTACCACTAAGTTGCTAGTGTACCCGATGACATTGAAGATGACCACAAGTCTTGTGCATTAGCGTTTCTCGAGGACTGAGTTGACTATGCATTCATGCATTTGTGCATTTTCACTCATGGGGGATTATTGGAAATTCGGGGTTATTTGAGTAAATTTCTCGTGATAAACATTTAAGTTTTTTGTAATTAAATATTTGTGTGGTATATTTATTTTCACAAAACTGAATTTCGGTGAGTGAGAAATTGAAGCACAAGTTGAAATATTGTGGCGTATGAGATAATTGATGTGCTTGGTTTTCGACAACCGTTACATGAATCGTACCGAAAGACAATGATAATGTTTGTAACGTTAAGATATTAAGTGATGAAGATTAACCGTCACAAGCACTTAATATTCGGTTTGTAACGCCACGATATTAGTGACGAGAGATGTAACAGTCGACATCATAATATTTGGTTTATAACCATCGATCGTATTCAATTCTTGATCGTAACCCCCAGGTAGATTTGTCTATTTACAGGCATACATAGGTGCATTTTCGATGTTGATCGAAATGGATCGAAGATAGCCATATCACTGCAACTTTCAGAAAAACTTACATTACTTTCATAAATTTTTGGCTTGCTCAGTTCCACCTCCGTTCAGTTCGCCGGAGCTTCTACGATTGCGGTGCTGCCTTGTAGAAGACAAAATCGTTTTACCTTTGGGGACGAGTGATAGGATGTCGAAACCTTAAAAAATAAACCTGCATAAAATGATAAAGTTAAGGTCGAATCCACACAGAGACGATATTAATTTAATTTCAAAAATAAAGTAAAGCAATTAAATGGGGGGTTCAGATTTGGATTTAACAACTAAGAAAATCAATAAAAATAAAATAAGGTTTTCACATACTGTGAATATATTTAGTTAAAGGAATTATTGCATGTAAAATAACGAATTGATCATTGTTGCATTAAAATCTTATTTTGCTCTATAGAATAGATTAATTCTTAACCCAGTGTACTAGAATTAATCCTAACTCATTTACAACTTAGTGCATAATATTCAAGTTAGAATATTTATTTATCGAACTAAATAAATTGCTCAGTGCTAACTAACTTATTTCGTTGTCTACTTAATATTAGAAACCAATTGCTCAGTACCAATCAACTTCTAAAAGACGTTAGACAAAAATCAATAATTGAATCCAACAATATATCAGTTTAAATAACAAAATAGATTCAACTCACAATTCAAAATTCAATAACCTGAATAATCCTTTAACTAAATAAAAGCTTTAACAATTCATGCAAATAAAAGAAACAAAACTTGATTCTAAAGAGCTAAAGAAGCTGTCGATTGTTGCTTGCCGGAGTAAGAAAGAATGAATTATCATACCAAAGATCAAGTATTTATAGAGGTGTGTGCAATATTTATCTAAGGTAGGTAATTATTCTTTCCAAAGTTACAAAATATGATCCTTGTTAATCAAGGAAGAGATTGGGAAGGCAACAATCTAATTCTGGAACATCTCTAAAAAATTCCTTTGGCAAAGTAATAATTTCCTTCTCCAACTTCCTTTCTTATTTGAGTATTAATCTTTCTTTCTTTGAGCATGGAATTTCCATCTTTAATCCAACCCATTATTTTGACCTACAAAACATAAAATAATTTAAATTTAGCTAATTTCAAACAATAAAAAATATTTAAAACACAATGGAAAACATGATAAATATATGTAGAAATATTAATTAACTCGTCAATGAACGCTATCAAAACGAGTACTACGTTGACGTTTTGTCTTACGGAAAGAGGACTCTTGACCCACTCTATTTTATTTATTTTTCTTATTTTTCAATTATCTTGTTCCATAGATCCTATTTTTTGCTTTCTATTTATTTATTCATGGTTGTTTGCCAATTTTTGTTATTAAGCCTTGCTAACCTTTTCACTAATTACTATTTTCACTTACTACGAGAGCTTTCATTATCAATTAAAATCAAACTTCAACAATACTCAAATATATCGTATTTGAGATTGGACAACATCAATGTGGCATTAATAATGCCCAATCCACATAATATGTATGATACTCATAATTATAGGATTACCTCATTTTAACAAAATCAGCTTAAAAATATATTTATAAAGAGATATACATTTAAAAAAATTCATTACTATTTTAATATGGTCCATTCGACTTTATTAATCAAATAATATAAAACATTTAGCATAAAAAATAAATAAAACATTGGATTCCCGACTGTCAACTGACTACTTCTCAATTATTACATCCCCATCTGAAAACAATAAATATTTGTTGAAAGCATATTCGTATAATTGCAATTAAACCTACACCAATCCAAAGCATATATTATACTATATTATTTGTTCAATCAAATGAAGCCTCGATACTTGTTGATAAATACAAATTTGGTATTATTAGTTGAAATTGGTGGAGTAATTTGTAAATGGAATTAAGTGGATTAGCTAAGCAATGTTGGAAGTAGCAGACACGCTGAGTGCTCGACAATATTCCTCACAGACAACTCATTTCTTTATCATTCGAATCTTTCACATTATTATATTTTAATATTGTTTGTTTCCACAAATATTTGTTTAAATTTAAATAATTGGGTTTTGGATTCATGCACTTGGTACATTTGATATATGCGACATAGTAAATTGCAGGAGTATTTGATAAATCGCGTTTCCCAATCAATATGGGCCGTTACAAATTTCCTAAACTAATAACGTATGAGTTAATTGAAAATTCCTCTTATTTGGTGTACATTGATAAAACATCCTATGTGAAATCAATAAATCATGAATTCAACATTCATTGGAATATTTGGGGTATAAATTTAAATAATTATTGTTAGTGTCCAAATTTCATTTGATCCAAAATACAACTCCAAAACTCAGATCAACCCACCAAAAAACAACCCTTCATAGGATGAAATAGAATGACTAGCCTCGGAGCACTAAACCCGATTCGACTGACTTCGGAGCACAACCTCTTCCGCAAGGCTCATCCGACAATCCTTCAGCGCGAAGTCATCTTCACCAGCAAACGGCAATTAATGCTGATAATATATAAATCTAGTTAGATTTAGTTTAGATATGCATGCATATATTCGTATATCTTTTCCTACTTTCATATCTTTTTAGGGTTTTCTATATCTTTTTGTACACTCTATATATATGTTCAATCAATAAACCTAGTTTTCAAGGTGAACAATATATTTTCTATCATGGTATCAGCCTAATACCGATCCGTCATTCGTGATTGCCGTTGTTCCTCCTCTCCAATGGCACCGGACGCCGACTTCCTTCCCCTCTCCACTCTCATTCACATGATCACCATCAAACTCTCCTCCTCCAACTTTCTTTAATGGCGTTCCCAGATTGTGCCTCTTCTCACATGCCAAGACTTGATTAAATATGTCGACGACACTTTCCCTGCCTCGCCGACACACCTTGCTTCGCCCAATCGCACAAATCCGGCCAACCCTAATCCGGCGTTTTCTTCTTGGCACCTACAGGATCAGCGGCTCCTAAGCCTTCTCCTTTCTACCCTTTCTGAAGAAGCTATGGCAGAAGTTCTTGGATGTACGACGTCGCGCGCCGTTTGGCTTGCTTTGGACGCTGCCTTCAGCAACAAGTCAAAGACACGTGAACTTCGACTCAAAGACGACCTCCAATTGATTAAGCGCGGTTCGCGCCCGATTTCTGAATACGCACGTGAGTTCAAAGCGCTTTGCGACCAACTCGCTGCTATCGAACGCCCTGTCGATGACACCGACAAGGCTCATTGGTTTCTCAGGGGTTTGGGACCGGTGTTCGCATCTTTCTCCGTCACACAGATGGCGCTCACTGCTCTACCTTCCTTCCGCGACCTCATCTCCAAAAGCCGAAAGTTTTTCTCTTTTTCAGGAATCTCTGGACGCCTCTCCTGCTTCGGTCGTTGCCTTCTACTCGCAGAACTCCTCCACACACAAGTCCGGTGGTTCTTCATGTAAGGGCGGTTCATCGGGACAAGGCGGTGGTCAAAATGGCGGGAAACGCGGCCGGGGTCGTGGCTCAAATAATCAGCGCCCCCCGCGATGTCAAATCTGCCGTCAGGACGGCCATTATGCGACCTTCTGTCCCGACAGATATTCTCATGCACCGGCTCGCACATCCGATGCGAATATTGCTGAAGCACATCAGACGGGATGCACTATTTCCTCTCAGAATTCCTCTGACTGGTTTATCGACACAGGCGCGTCTTCCCATATGACTCCGGACTCCTCCGTTCTTGATTCTTCGCAGCCGTACACGGGTCTGATCGTGTACTTGTCGGTAATGGTGGTTCTCTTCCTATATCTCGTATTGGTTCCTCAAATATTTTGGCTTCTATGAAATTATTAGATGTCTTGGTGGTGCCTTCTTTAACCAAGAATCTTTTATCTGTCAGCAAACTAACATCGGATTTTCCAGTTGATGTTTTATTTTCTGATAGCTATTTTACTATTTAGCACCGGCTCACAAAGGAAATACTTGCTAGAGGTCGTCACAATTCAGGGCTATACACGCTGGATCACTTTCAGCCGGCGTTTATTTCGCATTTGAAGAGTAACTCTTTACGAGCGTCCGTTGAGTCATGGCATAGTCGTTTAGGGCATGTCCCCTTTGATGTTATTTCCTTTTTATGTAAAAATGGTTACATTTCAGTTTCTTCTTGTTTGCCAAAACCATCTCCATGTCCATCTTGCCAACTTGGCAAGAGTTCCCGTTTACCATTTCAATTAAATGAAAAACGTTCTTCTCATATTTTGGATCTTATTCATTGTGACTTGTGGGGGCCTGCACCCGTTACTTCTGCTGCTGGTTTTCGTTACTATGTTATCTTTGTTGATGATTATAGATGTTTCATTTGGTTTTATCCTTTGCTGCGTAAATCGGATTTCTTTGCGCATCTCAAGTCCTTTGCTGCTTTAGTTGAGAATCAATTTTCTACTACAATCAAACGCTTTCAAAGCGATGGAGGTACTGAGTTCACTAACAGTCTTGTCCAGGATTTTTTCAAGACCAAAGGGATTCTTCATCAACGTTCATGCCCGTACACTCCTTCTCAGAACGGACGGGCAGAACGAAACATCGTCATATCACTGAGATAGGTCTTACTCTATTATTTCAGTCACGGTTACCTCTGACTCATTGGGTTGATGCTTTCTGTACAGCTACTTATGTCATCAACCGTCTTTCGTCGACCATTCTTGACGGGAAATCCCCTTTTGAGGTTCTTTTCCGTGTTGTTCCGAATTACTCTCACTTTCATCCTTTTGGTTGTCGAGTGTATCCATGTCTCAGGGATTATGCCGATAATAAATTCTCACAGCACAGCGCTTCATGCATATTTCTCGGTTTCTCTTCTCTTCATAAAGGGTTCAGGTGCTTCGACCCTTCCACGGCTCGTGTATATATTACTTGACATGCGCGCTTTGATGATTCATATTTTCCTTATGCAGCCTCTTCTGCGTCGACGCCTCCATCTATGATAGACATATCTACCTTTATGGAGCCTGCGTCTTCGTCTGTGCCAGCTACTACGGATTCGGCGCCAACTCCACCAGTTCATGTATCTCCACATTCTCCATCTCCATGCACTCTATGTCCTGCGGTCGATGTGCCCATTCTCCCGTCACCGACTGCTGGGGTTCCTGCTGCTGCACAGCCTCCTCCGCATTAGCCTTCCCCGCCTGCTCCTCCACCTGATGCTGCGCCGCGGCCCGCCCCTCACCCTATGGTCACTAGGGGCCGGGCAGGTATATTCAAACCTAGACATCTTGCCTATTATGCTCCACTGATCTTCATAATGCTTTACTTGCTTCCTCTGAGCCCAAGGGTTTCAAATCCGCTGCCAAACACCCGGAATGGCTCGCCGCAATGTCTGAGGAGATGAATGCTCTTCGTGCAAACAAAACATGGACCCTAGTCCCTAAACCGCCAAACACCAATATTGTAGGTTCCAAATGGGTTTTTCGGACCAAGTTCCGTTCCGATGGCTCCATTGAACGCCATAAAGCGCGTCTTGTGGCTCAGGGTTTCTCTCAAATTCCCGGTTTGGATTTCTCGCACACATTCAGCCCTGTCGTCAAAGCTGCGACAGTTCGTATTATTTTATCCATCGCCTCTCATCACGGATGGCCTTTGCATCAACTCGATGTAAAGAACGCCTTTCTTAATGGTATTCTCTCCACACTCGTATACATGGAGCAACCTCCGGGATTCATCGACCCGCTCTTTCCAAACCACGTATGCCGGTTGTCTAAAGCCCTTTATGGTCTTAAGCAAGCTCCTTGTGCGTGGTTCCAACGCTTGAGCGATTTTCTGGTCTCTATGGGGTTTTTATGCAGTCGAGCCGACACCTCACTCTTTATTTTTTCTCGGGGTTCTGTGCTATTATTCTTATTGGTTTATGTGGACGACATCATACTTACGGGAAATAGCACTTCATCAATTGCGGCGTTCATTACTCGTATGCATAGTGAGTTTGCTATCAAGGACATGGGCCGTTTAAGCTATTTTCTGGGTCTTGAGGTTACTTATACAAATAATGGTTTTTATCTTTCTCAAGCTAAGTACGCAAAGGATATTCTCTGTCGTTTTGATCTCCTCGACGCAAAACCGGTGTCAACCCCTCTTCCTGCTGGTCTTGCACTTACTGCCATTAGTTCTCCATATAGTGATGTCACCGGTTATCGATCCGTTGTGGGTGCCCTGCAGTATCTCACTATCACTCGCCCAGATATTTTCTTCGCCGTGAATCACGTCAGTCAGTTCCTGCATGCTCCAACTATTGATCACTTTCAAGTAGGGCTGGCAATTCGTGCGTGTTGGGTCGTTATCGTGTCGTGTCTTATCGTGTCGTGTCATTATCGTGTTTGAGCTTAACGGGTTCGTGTTGGGTTCGTGTCTGAGCTTAACAGGTTCGTGTCGTGTTCGTGCTCATCGTTATCGTGCGTGTTCGTGTCGTATTAAATTTTTTTTGTCCCAAGTGTAAAACTAACAATTTTAGTAATGTTAATTTTTATCGTGTCGGGTCGTTTTCGTGTCGTGTCATTATCGTGTTTGAGCTTAACGGGTTCGTGTCGTGTTCGTGTTTGAGCTTAACAGGTTCGTGTCGTGTTCGTGCTCGCTTTTATCGTGCGTGTTCGTGTCGTGTTATCGTGTCGTGTCAGAAATTGCCAGCCCTACTTTCAAGCAGTTAAACGTATCTTGCGATATGTCAAAGGGACTCTATCTCATGGCCTTCTATTCTCGCGCCACTCAACTTATGATCTCGTCGCTTACTCTGATGTTGATTGGGCGCGCTGCCCGGACTCCAGGCGCTCTACATATGGCTATGCAATTTTTCTTGCAGGTAACTTAATCTCCTGGAGTGCAAAGAAACAACCCACCGTTGCCCGCTCCAGCTGCGAGTCCGAATATCGTGCCATTGCTTACACTGCCGCCGAAGTCTTATAGATCCGCTCCTTGCTTCGCGAGTTACACATTTCACTCCCTCACCCTCCGGATCTCTATTGTGACAACAAAAGCTCGATCTTTATGACTCAAAATCTTGTGGCGCATAAACGGGCAAAGCATATCGACATCGACTACCACTTTGTTCGTGAACTGGTCCAGTCAAAGCAATTATCGACCGAGTTTGTTCCCTCCGATCGGCAAATTGCGGACATCTTCACCAAGTCTTTGGCTCGATCGCTGTTCGACTTCTTTCGGGACAAGCTTCGAGTCTTTCCAGTTCCGATGTCTCGCTTGAGGGGGATGATAACATATAAATCTAGTTAGATTTAGTTTAGATATGCATGCATATATTCATGTATATATTTTCCTACTTTCATATCTTTTTAGGGTTTTCTATATCTTTTTGTACACTCTATATATATGTTCAATCAATAAACCTAGTTTTCAAGGTGAACAATATATTTTCTATCAAATGCCATGGGGCATGTCCGGAGCACAATCCTTCCAAATATTTTGTCTTATCCTGCAAATTACGGCCGCCACCTTCACAAGAATTACTACTTACTGTCGCTGTCTAGCTGAGGAACACATGTATTGTATACCGCTTTTTTAACCAAGTGTCTTCTTTTTAAAGGCGCCAAGATAGTGACGACCAGATGGGAGCGGGGCTAAGAAGGAAAGATATAACTCTCTGAAAACTCCTCCAAGAAGAAGGTTAACGAGTTAATCTCTAACTTTGAAACCCTCACCCCGAAGATCCTTTTCCTAACGGGAATACTACGTGGACACTTTGGAAAGAAGATTAACTGGAATAGAGAACAAGAGAATAAAACAATCAATAATCTAACTTATTTCTATTACTTTGTTTACTCTCTTTGAGATACAAAGAAATACATGTATTATGTACATCTCCATTTTTATAATGAGAACTCCCTCTCTCTTTCCTGGATTTGGATCCTCTGCTGTGCATATAGGCACAGCAGGGGGTGTTGTTACACACATGAATAAAATATTAAACTAGTCACTGGTTAATAAAATATTAAATAAATTCAAATTTGTGGTGTAGATATGCACAACACCCTCTGCTGTGCCTATATGCACAACAGAGGATCCAAATCCCTCTTTCCTCCGATAATGTAGCCATGCCTCTATGCCGAACCCTGTAAAATCTATGTGTCCATTTCTTCTTCACTTCTTGCTCAATTTTATCTATCTGCGCACAAGATAATTTTCTTGGGAGCGATAACTTCCACGAAATATATATAAATTGATTATTGGATCCACCATCAACAATTAATTTTCTATTTCAAGAAGCAAAATTAACATATTAGTATTTCATAATTGGTCATAAATTTGAGATTGTTCGAAGATATTTAAGTATATGAATTTAAATAAATATATTTTTATTAGAAAATAATTAGTAAATATTAAACATTAAATTCTCAGTCCAATCCATTAAAGTAGCCCTAAGCCTATAATATAGTTAGTTCAGCTGATATTAGTTGAAAGGTAATAATAATTAATTATTCCACACCCACCATTTAATATCCATAGTAAAAGAATGAGTTGGAATTTAAATTTGTTGAACACAGCTAGGGACGATAATACTACTGCCTATGAACCAGCCTTGCCTGGGACCAATTCCTTTATTTTTAATTTACAGTCAACCCCTATTTGCTTATTCTAGTTGTTTTTATTTTATTTATTATCAAAATAATAGTGATTATATGATAAAACTTTATTTTTTTTTAAGAAAAATGCATCAATCAATTCAATTTCATACATAAAATGTTATTTAATTTATATTTTGATAAGCAAATGCATTGAATCCACACAAAAAAGGGGCTCAAATGCATCAGTGATTGCATTTTTAAATTGTGAATAGATGCATTTTTAGTTATTGTGTTATTATTTGTGGAGATATTATTTGCTATTCTACCAAAAAGATTTAATGTACGAACAGAAAAAAAAATTGTACACATTCAAACTAGTATTGCCAAAAACAATAAAAGCAAAAAGGAGGAGAGAGGGGAAAGCTAGATACAGCTGGAACGAGTGAAAACGAGTCACGAGGCGTATATCTATTATCTCATGACTAAATTAATGGAGTTTTAATGTATTCCAAAGCTGACTCACACTTATCTCATCTTCAACTGCCAACTCGGACCACAAACTCGCTTCCCTATGTCTCCAGTCTGGCGCTACTCTCCTATTTCCCCAAACTACCCCTCCCACCCCTTCTGAAAAATATAATTCTGCAGCTTAATGAGGAAAATGGAGAAGGGTATTTGAGTCATTAGAGTAGGTAGTGAGTTATCGAGATGCGTTGAGCAAGCTGTAATAGTGGATGCATGAAAGCTGTAATGTTTCTGTATTTTTCTAACCCAACTACGCCTACCCACTCCTCTCTCTCTCTCTCTCTCTCTCTCCTACTTTTATCAATTTTGAATTCCCCACAACCTCTTTCTATAAATAACCTCCTCCACTAACATCTCTCCTCATTCCAACAACTTCGCCTTCTCTCTAGTTCAATCAAAGATATGGCTTCTTCCACCATTCTCAAATTCTTTGCTGTTTTCGCTCTTTTCAATCTCTGCATTGCTTCAAGAACAATGCCCAGCGACGACTCACAGAATCAGCTTCTCAAGTATCACAAAGGCAGCCTCCTCCACGGCAGAATCTCCGTCAACCTCATCTGGTACGGAAAATTCACTCCGGCGCAACGCTCCATCGTCGCCGACTTCATCAACTCGCTCTCCGCTGCGTCCACGAAGCAATCCCAGCCCTCCGTGGCCGACTGGTGGGGGACGACGGAGAAGTACTACCACCTCGCCACCTCCAAGAACCCCTCCCTCTCTCTCTACCTCAACAAGCAGATCCTCGACCAGACCTACTCGCTCGGCAAATCCCTCACCCAGAAGCAGCTCGTGGAGCTGGCAACCAAGGGCGAGCAGATGAACGCCATCAACGTCGTGCTGACGGCGTCCGACGTCGCCGTCGACGGCTTCTGCATGAGCCGCTGCGGCACTCACGGATCCAAATCCACCATCGTGAATGGTAAGAATCAGAAATTCGCCTACATTTGGGTCGGGAACTCGGAAACCCAGTGCCCCGGATACTGCGCGTGGCCCTTCCACCAGCCCGTCTACGGCCCGCAGAGCCCGCCGCTGGTTGCTCCCAACAACGACGTGGGCCTCGACGGAATGGTGATCAGTTTATCCGGGCTCTTGGCCGGAACCGCCACCAACCCCTTCGGAAATGGATACTATCAGGGGCCGGCCGACGCGCCGCTTGAGGCGGCGACGGCGTGCCCCGGGGTCTACGCCAAGGGGGCGTACCCTGGTTATGCCGGAGACTTGCTGGTGGACCCCACTACGGGTGCTAGCTATAATGCGCATGGTGCCAACGGTCGGAAATACGTGCTTCCCGCCATCTACGATCCTTCCACATCTAAATGTTCCACTTTGGTTTAATTCTAGGGCTTAGTGATTCTGCAGAGAGAAATATTGTAATAGAAAAATTCATTTATTCAATTATTTTTGGTAATACGAAACAAATTAAAGTGTTGGCTTTATGAGTTTTTTTGGATTATTTATCCCAAACATTAAATTATAAAGACTTACTATTTTATTTAAATATTGTTTGAGTTTCGAATTTATTATCAATAAATTCTTCACGTTGTCACGTGAAATTGAATTCTTGAAAAATGTAAAATGAAGATGGAATACGATGTGAGTAAATTAAATTTGAAATTAATGAATACAGAAACTGAGAATAATGAATGCTTACACAATACAATTGTTTATTATTATGTAACTGTTGAAAAGTTTTCGACACAAAGACATCCATTGTATGGGCTTCCCCCTCTAGGCTTAATTCGTCTCAAATTATTTTTCACCGTCGTTAATCCACGGGACACGCTGCTTGACTCCTTACAATATCAGGAAGCTTTTGACATAAGATACCTAGAGACGATCCCCGCTCGAATTGAGGGTTTCCCACATTTACTCGAGAGTCTATTACCACTCCGGTCCCCCGAACCCTACTCGAACTAGGATATCACGTGTTCGCTCCACGTTCACCGCACTAATCGGTTGGGGGAACCGTCAACTCGACATTAGTATGATATTATCCGTTTTGGGCAAAAGCCCTCACGATTTTGCATTTGGGCATCACCATCCCAAAAAACCTCATAATAATGGAGTTGAGTGGACTTTTATATACAAGGAATTCACAATTATTTCTTCGATGTGGATATGGGCTTGCCACACCCAACAGAAACATATCTTGTTGATTGTGTAAACCTAACTAATAGAGTTGCTATTAAAATTTCTTACATCAAAATTTGTCGATAAATATTTCTGTTGTACAGATTTTAATTAGTTATAAAATCTTCAGATCGTTTAGGATTAAGGACTTAAAATAAATTAAATTATTCGTAAATTACTAAGATCTCGATTCAATAAATATTCGTTCGAGTTCATTTAATGAAGCTCATAATTTATTAAATGAATCAAATTTGAGTATCACAGTATTCGACTCGTGAGAAGCCTTGATAGCTAAAATTATTAAGAAATATAAAATACTCCATAGTTAACTTTATAAAAATAATATTTTTATGATTTAAAATTAATAAAAATTAAGAAATATAAAATAATCTTACTAATTTTATAAAATTAATAAAAAAATATAAAATAATTAATTTCATAAAAATAATATTTTTATGATTTAAAAATAACAATAATGATAAATAATCATAGTAATGAGAAAATTCTGAATTCGAACAAGAATATAATATTAATTTTGGAATAAACGCTTTTTTCTTTTTAAATAATAATGAATGTTTTAAATATATTCCAAAATTAGAAACTTCGTTTAGGCTCGATAAAGTTTGTGAACTTCAAAATATTTGATAAAAAAACTCGAAGTTCAACATGATACCAAATTAGTCAAATTTGAGCATGATGGGCTCACAATTTTTTATCCGATTCGATAATCCGACACGAATCCGCACGATAATAACGGATATGGATTCTTATCGGATCGACATGATAAGAGCACATAAATTTTGGATCGGATTTGGATTGGATAGGGATCAGATCGGATAATTTGTTAAACGGATCGGATTCGGATCGGATACGGATATCCAGTAATAAATTATTATATTTTATCAATTTATTTAAGTAGTATAATTAATAAATTAATTTTATATTAATTTAAATTCATGATTCTCTTCAAAAACTCAAATCTCTTGATTCTACATTATTGTTATTCTTTTTTTTCATTCTCCACCAAAATTATATTTATTTATTTTTTTATTTCTTAATTTTATTTTTTAATATTTATTTTCTTCATAATAATAAACATAATATTTTTTTTACTTTTGTTCTCAACTTTAAGTTTTTAAAAAAACTGTATCAACTAATGAATTAGTTGGTAGGATGTCTTGAACTTGCAATGTTATCATGATTGATGAAAGGAAATTATTATAATTATATTATTATTATAAATTTTAAAGTTTTAATTTATATTTTTCTCCTTCGTATTTGTATGTGGAGTGTTGACAACTAAAGTGAAGAATTGTTGGGTATTTGGAAATCAAAATATTTGTCATCTAGTATTTGAATTTAAGATTTATCTATGTTGACTTATTGTATATTTTGGGATGTTTGATTGAGAATTTTAATTTCAAACGAAGTTGCCGTTTTATTTTTTTATCTACCACAATATTAGAACAATCAAATATGAATATTTTATATTACTTTATCACATTTTTATCGAATTATTATTGTATTTATTAAAATGGATTCTTATTGTATCAATCGAATTGGATCCTTATCGGATTCTTGTCGGATCGGATACATATCGGATTGAATTTTATCAGACCCTTAACGGATAAGGATCAGATTCGTGCGGATACGGATTTGAGCTTAATGGATCGGATACGGATACGGATTTAGATTTTTCTTAACGGATCGGATACGGATTAGAATTTAACGGATATGACCGATAACGGATCGACACGATAACAATCCGATCCGCATGAAAGGCCACCCCTACATGATACTACTCGACTTGACTCAGTTTGATTACATTCCTATGTTGGATAGTCTTGCAAAAAATAGTGGCGATTTAGTGTTTTTTCATTGCATACTATATATATTTAAATTAGGGTAAATAGGGAAAATATCCTAAACTAATAACTTTTTCAGAAAAATATCTCAATCTATTATAGTTAGTTAAAAATGTGCTAATCTTTACTTCTATCTATGAATTATACCAAAACGAATTAACACCGTTAATTTTTTATGACTCAATCTTTAAATGTCACTTGACATCCCACGTTGAATCTGACGTGGCAAATCAAAACATGATAATACCCTTATCTATTAATATTTTTAGAAAAAACACTATTTTTTGGAAAATACCCCAATGTAGTACTGCTAGTTAAAAATACCTCAATCTTTAATTTTGTTAATGAATTATACCAAAATAAATTAACACCGACATTTTTGTTTGATTGTTTGAAATATTATTTGTTATATATTCAAATGCATTTCCCTTCTCGAAGTATTTACAACTCATTAAATCACAAGATGATGATCGCCTATAAACTCTAGTTATTTTGTTTTTGTTCATTGGGTGGACATTGAGAATACAACACCATATTGATCATCTACTTGAATCACAAACTATAGAAATAAATAAAACAATGATCCGTCGAGCGATTATCCAAATCTATAGAGATTGCAATTTCAAATCTTCGTTTGAGTGATCTTGTATCGTAATGCATGCGCCTTCGTTTAGGTTGAAGGTTTGAAATTGCAATCTCTATAGATTTGGATAATCGCTCGACGAATCATTTTTTTAATTTATTTCTATAGTTTGTGATTCAAATAAATGAACATGGTATTGTATTCTCAATGTCCATCCAAGGAACCAAAACAAAATAACTAGAACTTAAAGGGTGAGCACAATTTTGTGATTTGATGAGTTTTAAAAACTTCTAGAAGGAAATGCTTTTGAATATATAACAAATAATATTTCAACAATCGAACAGAGTTGTCGATATTAACTCGTTTTGGTATAATTCATAAATGAAATAAAAGATTGAAATATTTTTAACTAACAGTAATACATTAGGGTATAATTCATAAATGAAATAAAAGATTGAAATATTTTTAACTAACAGTAATACATTAGGGTATTTTCCCAATAATATTAATCGATTAGGATATTTTCCCAAAAATATTAATAGATAAGGGTGTTTTCCAAAAATATTAATAAATAAGGGTATTATTATGTTTTGATTTGCCACGTGTGATGTCAAGTGACATTTAACGGTTGAGTCATAAAAAATTAATGGTGTTAATTCTTTTTGGTATAATTTATGGACAGAAATAAAAATTATGATATTTTTAACTAACTCTAATATATTGGAGTATTTTTCCGAAAAAAGTCAATAGTTTAGGATATTTTTCCTTATTTACCCTTTAAATTATTACAATTTTTGCACATAATATTCGTTGGGGTAAGAAAATAATCAGCCCACTTAAAGGCTCAGTACACGGTCCAATTGACATTTTTTGCAGGCTCAGCAGTAGGCCAACCTGTGTAGAAGTAACAGCCCAGCGGATAAAGCAGTCAGTTCGATAAGTACGAAGAGCAGTCCGAGAAGCACGATAAGTAGTCCGATAAAGGGGTGAGCAAAAACCAAACCGAGCCAAAAAAACTGACCGAACCATTGAAATTTGGTCGGTTCGGTTTGATTTTAAAAGTTTCGGTTCGGTCCTCGGTTGAAGAACTTAAAAACCGATTTAATTTGGTTCGATTGCCGATTCTTTCATTCAAAACTGAAAGAACCGACCGATCGAATTATTTATATTTAATAAATAATAAATTAAATTATATTTAATATAATAATTATAATATTATGTAAAAAATATAACTAACCTAATTCCCTATCTTATTTCCTAATTCTACCCATCCGCCCCCTACCCTCCCCCTCTCGGCCCTCCCGATTCCCGCATGCCACCACCCACGACAATCCCTCGCCAGCCATCACCAGCACCGCCACACCGTCACCGACACCGCCAACACACACGCAGCCTGTCGCCAGCACCCTTGCTCGGTGCTACTGCTCGAGTGCACCACACACGCAGATGGCAAACTGCCCGAGGCCCCAGCACACCAACATTCCTGGTCTAGTGGTCCCCTGCTCGCAAGTCGCTGCTCGTCCGATTGCAGCAAATAAGTTCTATTTGATTTTCATAATTTTTGCTTCTAATTTTTCCTCCTGCTCAACCATCAATCTGCCTTCAAGTATGCTTAATTTGTGTAATTTTGGTTGGAATCGAACCGATCAAAACCAAACTGAATTATTAGGTTCGGTTGTCGGTCGGTTTTAAAATTTGGTTCAATTTGTTCGGTTCTCAGGATTTCGGTCTGTTTTCAATCAAACTGACCGAATGCTCAGCCCTAGTCCGATAGGCGGAGGGCAGCTCGATAGACACGGATCGAACCGCCCAACGGTCGCCTAGCAGTTGGAAGAGTTATGCGGACGAATAAAAATAAGCTCGCGGTGTTTTCGAGTTGAACCAACCACATTTAGCTTAACTGCTCCGACAATTCCGGAGTTCGCCACTCAATTTCCGGGCGAGATTTGCAGAAACCCTAGAAGGAACTCTAGTCCAATATACCCCTATAAATATCCCCTATGTACGCCAATTTTCGGCATCTAGTCTCTTATGATATTCGAGTAAAAACTATTGAAAAGCTTGGCTCTGTGTTCGCTATCTTGATCAATTAGTGATAATAAGCTCGGAAGGGTTTACTCGTGCATTTTTTCATCATTGTTTAGCATAAGTCGTCATTGAACAGTTTACTTTATTGCATTTACATTATTAACATCTATTCGGTTGTCACTATTTCTTGCTATCCATATAGCATTCCCGGGGCTCCGTATCCGTTACATTCGAACCTCAACAATATCCATTAGTTTTATACATTTACAATGTTGCTTGATTCCAAATTTGTTTGATTGTATTTCAATTGTTGCTTGATTGCGTTTTAAGTGTTACTTGATTAGATATTAACTATTGATTTAATTAGATCTAATTAATGAGATTCATTCTTATTTTTAATATAATTATTTATTATTATATGATATCATCCCTATATATATATATATTAATTGTTTATAAAGTTTCTACTTTTTTTATTATGTGTAATGTTTATAGTTCATTCGTTTATTTGGATTTAGTAAAACCACTGGGTCGATTACAAATTGCAATTGTTTATATTGTTTTTGAAAAAGAGATATACAATTTAATTAAGTAGAGAGTGCTTATTTGCGAATTCCAATTAATGATCAATTAATTACAAAAAAATATTTTAATTACTATACTTCGAAATCAAAAACAAATATTATAATTATTCGTGTTTCGAATATATTCTAGTTGTAGGTTTTTTGAATTTGACTCGATAAAATGCTAACTCATTGTCTCTGAATTAACATAAAATGTATTTGAAATAATTAAAAAAAAGACCTAGTGAATTAGTTGGTTTATTAGGAATTCTTATGAATTAATGAGGTAGTACCATATCAGTTCATGACCTAACTCCTACAATATTGTACTACTAATTTTCTGGTTTGATATTGAAAATTTGTGTCCATTCACCTAAGTTTTGGTAGGAAATTAGTGTTTTTGGAATATTTTGAAATAAGATTTCTATATTGAGTAATATAACATAATATTTTTGAAATAGAATTATAATATTTAGATGAAGAGAAATGTCCGCAATATTATTCAAACTTATAATTAAATTCGGATTTGAATAAGTATATTTAAATGGAGAAAATTTGTTCATAATATTACTCAAAATTTGTTAGGTTTTATATATGGGGAGTGGATCCAGTGAGAAAATTCTTAACGTGAGAAAGATGCTTGATTGTGTTTATGACGTTGCTTGATTGTGTTCAGGTCGTTGCTTGATTACAATGTTGCTTGATTGTATTTAAGTTGTTGCTTGATTATTTTGTTACTTGATTGTGTTTTAGTCATTGCTTGTTTGCATATCAGACATTGATTTTTTTAGATCTGATAGACATGATTCATTCTTTTTTCTAACAGGGAGATTTTTTTTTACATGATCTCTCCTCTTTATATATGAAAGGGAAGGTCTTGAGTTAGGCAGACCTAAACGATTTAGGCGGGTTTTATGCATTAGCCCAAGCCCAAACCTATATAGTATACCCTAATTGGGATTAATAAACCCTAATTGGGATGGGTCAACTCAATTGGGTAGGATAAAACTCGCCTAAACCGTTTAGGCCTGTCTAACGCAAGTTTTTGCCTATATGAAATACTTAATTAGTGTAATTTGATAGTATTGTCTAATAATAATGGATGAGTGAAAGCTGTAACGCTTATCCTGTCATCTGTATTTTTGAAATAACCCAAAAGCAACGGCTACCCACTTCACACTGCTACTGATAAATTAAACCGCGTTTTTCAGTTTTGACTAAAGCGTGAAGCAACCTCTCTCTCTCCTTCTCTCTTAATTCTAAAATCGCGTTTCTATAAATACCCTCCCCATCCTCCACCTTCTTCATTCCTCATCACGCCTCCCAAATTCAACTATTCTCTCTCTTCGGTAAAAAAATGGTTTCTTCCAGCGTTGTCAAGTTCTTGGCAATTCTCTCTCTCATAAATGTGTGCGTTGGTTCAAGAACAACGCCCCATGCAATAGTGGACGACGACTCGCAAACCCAGCTGCTGAAATATCACAATGGCCCCCTTCTTTACGGCAGAATCTCGGTCAACCTCATTTGGTACGGCAAATTCACCCCATCGCAACGGGCAATCGTCGCCGACTTTGTCACCTCCCTCTCAGCCTCAACAGCCCAGCCCTCCGTGGCGGCGTGGTGGAAGAAGACGGAGAAGTACTACCACCTTGCCAGCTCCAAGAGCCCCTCCCTCTCTCTCTTCCTCAACAAGCAAATCCTCGACCAGACCTACTCGTTCGGCAAATCGCTCACTCAGAAACAACTCGTTGAGCTGGCGACGAAGGGCGAGCGAATGAACGCCGTCAACGTCGTGCTGACGGCGTCCGACGTCGCCGTCGACGGCTTCTGCCAGAGCCGCTGCGGCACCCACGGCTCCAAATCGACCGTCGTGAACGGTAAGAATCAGAAGTTCGCCTACATTTGGGTCGGGAACTCGGAAACTCAGTGCCCCGGCTACTGCGCGTGGCCCTTCCACCAGCCCGTGTACGGCCCGCAGAGCCCGCCGTTGGTTGCTCCCAACAACGACGTGGGCATCGACGGAATGGTGATCAATTTATCCGCGCTCTTGGCCGGAACCGCCACCAACCCTTTCGGAAATGGGTTTTATCAGGGGCCGGCCGACGCGCCGCTGGAGGCTGCGACGGCGTGCCCCGGGGTGTACGCGAAGGGGGCGTACCCTGGTTATGCCGGAGATTTGCTGGTGGACCGCACTACGGGTGCTAGCTATAATGCGCATGGTGCCAACGGTCGGAAATATGTGCTTCCCGCCATCTACGATCCTTCCACATCCAAGTGCTCCACTTTGGTTTGACTCAAGGATTTGTGAAGATGAACAATTTTAGTGGATAATTATTTCATTTTTTTTTACTACAAACTTTGTATTAAAAGAATTCCAAATATATTAACATAATTTAAATTCACATGAGCTTTCAAATCTTAATTGACAGGATCAATTTTTCTATTTTGCCCTTCATTTTCTTCTTCTCCAAAAAAAGAAAAAAAAAACTATATTGGTTAGGTGATGAATGCATGGGATAAAATAAGAAAAGTAAAATATGAATTTTCACTATAATACATTATAAAAATACCCAAAATATTAAATACATTCAAAAAATACCAAAAATATAATTCTGGCATTTTCAGAATTATATTGTTGATTTTTTTTAAAAAAATAAGATTGAGTGTGACAATTTAATTTTTTTTTAAAAAAAGATATTATTTGTTTGTGTCGGACTATAACCCGGCACCAACAACAATAACCGACCAAAATTCTAAAAATTTAAAAAAAATATAACTTGGATCGGTGTCGGGTCTGTGTCGTAACATAACACAAACTGATATAATTTAGTGCCCGAGTTTAATACAATGGTGTCAAAGATAGTAAAACACAAAGGTTTGACACACGCAAAACATAGTATTTTAACACACGCGGAAGCTAAAGAGTTTGACACAGCGGAATTAATTGTTCGGAGGTTTATAAATCATAAACCCTCGAGAGCCACACGGCAAAATAGTTTTCACTTATTCAAACAAAGTTTTTACAAGTGAAGAACAAAATACTAAACAAGATAGAAATTTTCCTAAGTTCACTCCTCAGTAAAATTCCTACGAAAACAATCTAACACTAATACACACGATACAATCCAAATGTTCCTCCACCGTAGGATTCACTCTCCGGAGATGGATTCCACAACTCGATTGTAATCTTCGTGCGCTTGATGAAAGATTGGAGAAAACGTTTCAGCCTAGAGAGCTCGTATGAATGTGTCTAACCTCTGAGCCACACGTCTCTAGTCTTCTTCGTCTTCTATTTATTTGTCTTGGAGTACTCATATACTTCTTCCACTACCTGGTAATGGATCGTGTCCCTCTTCCACGTCTTTACCTGTTCATACAATAAAAATGAACTCCCACTAACTCACGTGGGGGTTAGATAAAGATGTAGAGGTGCTCTCTATTATTTAGGAACTAGAATAACAACCTAGAATAATAATATAAAGTATATAATTAATAAGACATAATTAATAGGCATAATATAAATGAATCCTAATAAATAGGACCAGTAGAAACGTCATTAAACAGATAAATTTAAGTTTCCTAAAAGATAGGAATTAGTTGTAACAAACAGATTCGGAACTTTGACATCTAAGAGTCTAAGTTATAAGCATATAAGGTTTGACATTAACCTGTCAATGCAAGTAAGTTTGACAACCGTGTGTCAAACTTACATATTCGCATATTCGTACTTCACAATCTCCCCCTTAAGCTTATCCGACCTGTTTTCATTCCATATGGATCATCCATAACAAAAATAGCATTCATTGACACAAAATATGGTGCAACCATAATAAAATCAATAAAAAATGGATCAACCATAAGCAAAAAGAACCATTGGATAAGCAAATTAAAATGATTACAGGGTTCGCATAATACTCCCCCTGAATCATAAAGTATTCAGTAACAAAAACAAAGAAACATTAAAAACATAGCAAATTGTTTTTCAAATCAGAATTATAATAAGGCAGCACGGATCAGAGTCAAAGGGGTCCGCATCTTCTTTAGCCATCTTCCACCATCTTCCATCTTTAGCACCACGTCTCCCCCCGAATAAAAGCAGGTTGGAAAGCTTACTCCAGATCTTGAAGTACCTTTAAGGCCTGTTTGACCTTGGAAGAGCTAGCATCCACTTCTTCGTCCTCTGAAACGTCACTCGGAGTATATGGCAGGTCTTTGATCCTGGAATCACCTTTCCTAGTCAGAGATTGCTCGAAGACTAGGGGGATGTGATCAGACTGCAAATCTTCATCCAACGGAGTGACCCCTTGAGATAAAATCAGTGCATGGAGAAGGCAAGGATGCGGCAGGTAGGTGGAGTCGGCTTTGGTGACTGCACGGAAGATGTTAGTGAAAACAACTTGGCCAAAGTTGAAGGGAAGACCATAGCCCACTCAGTAGAGGAACTCTGCTTGCTCCTTTGAAAGCACCGAAAGGTTCTTGTTTGGCATTCAGTTGTTAACATTGATCTTGAACAGGGCAACATACTTCCATGTCAAAGAAGAGACAGGGAGCTTGGTGACCCATGTCTTTGTCTTTCCACCCGTGAGTTCAGCAGCCATTTCATTTTCTGCAGACTTTGACAACCCTTCTATTTTGACAGACTTTAACCCCAGAAAAGTGTTAATGGTATCAGGATCAAACTTAATAATTTCCCCCCGAACAAACGACTTCCCAAACTTTGGTTTCCCAATCTGAAAGACTTCATCCTTTAACAAATTGGCAAAAAATTCTAAAATCAAAGACGGGCTAAAGGCAGAAAATTCAGTGACAGTGTTAAGGAGACCCTTTCTCTTAAGTAGAACGTCTAACCCAAACTTAGAAAACATAGCAGAATCCATCACTTTCTCCATTTTGAACTCCCTCTTAGAATAAAGCACCTTAAGTGTTTTAGCAAAGCAATGATAATACTTGACAGAGTATGACCGGCTAGCATCATAATCAGAATTATCTTCATCAGAGGAGGACTGAGTACCTTTTCCTTTCGGTGGTGTGGGCTCCATAGACTCAGATTGTTCCACCTTGGGCTTCTTGGAACGTTGGACTTCAGATCGTTCAGGAGAAACGGATTTTGCTGGACGTTTGGTTGACTTTGACACAGACTTTTTTGGCTTTGGCTTTTGTTTCTTGACCGAGGTAGCAGCTTCTTTTTCTTCTTCTCTGGTTGTTCTTCACTGGAATCGGCATGCTCCTCAGATTGTTCGGTTGCTTGAGGGTCCACCTGGAAGTCCTCATCTTCAGAATTGTCGGGATCACCGGACTCGAAGTCTGACATGTCGGTGTCAGACTTAACAGACTGCTCAGGTAGATCGTCATCCTTGGTGAAGACATGAGGGGTGTCAGTCAGACTCCTTTGAAACCTCCTTGGCTTCACTTTCTTCCGGTGGGTGGCAGCATGCTTTTTGTATTGCTTTTTCACAGTTTCTTCGAAGATTCTTTCGGATCTCCGTTCAGGCATCTTTCCCTCGAATTGTTGAACAGCATCAAAGATTAACTTGAGATTTCCCGGTTGATCGGCGTCAATAGGAAATCCTTCTTGACCCGGCAGCGCGAAGCGGAGTGGAGGCTCATGTACAACCTCAGAAAGGTTTACTCCAACAGGTGTCAGAGATAGGTCCTCGAAGGGTTTGGAGGGCTGAGCGGTTGAATCGGGTTGAAGGAAGGGTTCCTTCAAAATTTGATCGGTTTCTTCGTCAAACGCCTTGTCTGACTCCTCAATCGATGGCGCGGAAGGTGGGTTAGGGTTTTCAGATTTTGATGGAGAGGAGTGAGAGGCGGCGATAGGTTCTTTCACAGGTGGCTCAGTAGGGTGAGAGGTTGAAGGTTCGGTGATGATTTGAGGAGTGGGTTCGGTGACAGTGGGTGGAAGTGTGATTTCAGCGGTAGCCAGAGGTGTGGTTGCGGTTTCAGAGGTGAGAGGAAGTGAGTTACCTTCCATGGCTGGTTGTGAGGCGGAGGATTGAGCAGCTTTCTCCCTTTGACTCTCTAGGAGGCGTTGGAGAATCTTGGCTCCGTCCAGTGAGGCAAGGGTTTTGGCAAGGAGGTCTTCTATATTCTTGTCGGCCATGGTGATGTTTGAGGAGTTGAGAGGTTTCAGAGAGGGAGAGAGATGAGTGAATGGTGAGAGAGTTGTGTGAGACGTGGGAGAGAGAGTGGAGTTCAACAGTTTGTGGTGGAGGGAGTGCTTTGAGAGGCGTGAGTGATTGATGTGACAAGTAGCTGCAACAAAACACTTAAGTAGGGGGTGATGTGTGTAATTTGTATAACATTATATTCGAAAATACAGGGATTCAAATTTTAATCAAAGATAATGCATAAATCTAGAAAACAAACTCTTAAAACTTAGGTAAATATCAAATTAAATCAGATTCAGTTAATTTAGAATTTAAAAACCTTAAAATTCGCAACAACTAAAAACAAACTTGCAGAGAAAATCAAATTAAGCTCGAAAAGATTTAAAATATGATGACTGCTACCAAGTTTGATACTGAGGTGTCAAAGTTACAAAGTGTCGATAAAAAATAATCTCATTAATCCTTCCACAAAGATTGTGTGCCTAATCACGTCCAATCTTTAGTACTAAATGAGATACAGAAGAAATAGCCCATTCATTTCACAAATAAACTTTGATTCCACATGGTCAGAGTTCTAACAACTTTCTGTCCATAGTACTTCCAGTAAATTTGAGAAATAAATAGATCACAATCACCATGTTTTATAACTTTGAGATCTCACTCTTGTATCTCTCAGCTTTATAACATGAAAATAAATAATCGACAAAAGGAACAAACTTTAGCAACACAGTGTCAAAGATTGGTAGGCAGTCACATATAGTCAAATCATTAGGCAGGGGGGTTACACATGCCTAGAGATTTTCTCAAATATGAGAATCTCTCAAAGTCAAGAGCTTAAGTAAATATATCTGCTATTTGTTCTTTCGTTGAGACAAACTTTAAAGTAATTAAACCTTTTTCAACCAAATCACGTATAAAGTGGTGTCTTATGTCAATGTGCTTTGTGCGTGAGTGTTGGACAGGATTTTTAGCAATTTCTATTGCACTAGCATCATCACACAAGAGAGTCAGAGTTTCAAAAGGCAAACCATAATCTTCTAACATTTGTCTCATCCAAAGTAGTTGAGTACACCCACTGGCTGCTGAGACATATTCAGCTTCAGCCGTGGATAGTGAGATGCAATTCTGTTTTTTGCTCGACCATGACACCAAGTTTGCACCTATCAGAAAACCTCCACCACTTGTGCTTTTCCTATCGTCCACGTCACCTGCCCAGTCTGCATCACTATATCCTGTAATGTTAGTGCCAGACTGTTTTGTATACCAAAGTCCTAAATTAGGAGTGTCAGAGATATATCGAATTATCCTTTTAACAGCTTTTAAGTGTGATTCCTTGGGGTCAGACTGGTACCTAGCACATACACCAACACTAAACAAAATATCTGGACGACTAACAGACAAATATAAGAGACTTCCTATCATGCTACGGTAACGAGTTGGTTCGACTTTGACACCAGAACTGTCTCTACATAATTTATCACTACTACTCATGGGAGTTTTCATATGTTTAGCACTATCTAATCCAAATCTCTTAACAATTCCTAAAGCATACTTAGACTGAGATATAAAGACTCCATCTTTACGTTGCATAATTTGTAAACCTAAAAAATAATTTAATTCGCCTACCATGCTCATTTGAAACATGTTTGACATGTTGGTGACAAACTCATCAACAAGTTTGACATCTGATGCACCAAAAACAATATCATCAACGTAAATTTGAGCAATAATAAAATCGTTATCTAAATTTTTGTCAAAGAGGGTTTTATCGGCATTACCTCTTACAAACTTTAAATCCAACAGAAATTCGGTAAGCCTAGCATACCATGCGCGTGGGGCTTGCTTTAAGCCGTAGAGGGCTTTTTTGAGTTTGTAGACATGATCGGGCTTTGACAAATCCTCAAACCCTTTAGGTTGCTCAACATAAGCTTCCTCTTCCAGAATCCCATTCAGGAAGGCGCTTTTAACGTCCATTTGATAAAGAGCGAAGTCAGGAGTGTAGGGTTTTTCCGTGAACCGAATCACCAAAACCAATTTGAACCGGATCGATTTATAGTTATTGCACATAATTAAAATTCTCAAAACCCTAGCATGCTCCTATGAATTTAATACGAAGATTTGTGGATTTAGGGTTTACTGTAACTCCGTCGAGTCTGAACCGATCTTTCGCGTTTGAATTCCAAATCTCAATTCAACCACGCGATTCGAATTAATCTGCGGAAGTAGAAATTAGAAATCTAATTTCTAAGAATAAATTCAAAAAACAAAAGGAGAAGAAAAGAAAAATATGTTCTCCAGATTAGATCTTCAGGGCTTTGTCCCAATGCTGTTCAGATCTACTACTGGCGAGGACTCCGTAGATCTGTATTCTGAGCAGGACCAGAATCAAAATTCTCCTCCCTCTTCTCCCAAAATCGGCGCCTCTCACTCTCTCTCTAGGTTTAGTGTGTTTCAATTGTATTACAACTTATGTAACCCTCGAGTTGCTGCATATAGATGTCCCTACCTTCTTCAAGGTAACCGTTTAGAAAAGCAGTTTTGACATCCATCTGCCAGATCTCGAGGTCCATATGCGCAGCTATGGCAAGGAGTATCCGGATGGATTTGAGCATGGCTATGGGTGAAAAGGTTTCGTCATAGTCAATGCCCTCTTTCTGACTATAACCCTTTGCCACCAGCCTGTCTTTAAAAGTCTTGATCTTTCCATCCGCCTTTTTCTTTCTTTTGTATACCAATTTGCACACTATGGCCCTAAAGCCATCCGGCAAATCAGTTTTTTGGTATACATCCATAGCAGTTATGGATTCAATTTCAGAATCCATGGCGACACGCCATTTGGCAACATCCTTGTCCTGCACTGCCTCTTCGTAAGTCAGTGGGTCAGAGTCCTCATGTCCGTCTTCCAGGCTCAAGTCCGAAGACTCACCCACGAACATGTACCTTTTCGGCTGGAAAATAACTCTCCCACTGCGACGAGGCATCAGTGCCATGTCAGTAGAAGGTGCAGTGACTTGTGGTCCTGCACCTTGCACTTAAGAACGTGTCTGTGGTGCTGTACCTCTCACAGATGCACCCACATCTACACGTTCCCCTTCCCTTGGAATTGCATTCTCGTTCTCAATTTCTTGAAGAACGATATCACTCCTTGACCTGTGATTACTCACATACTCATCCTCCAAGAATCTAGCGTTGGTGCTAACAACGACTCATTGACTCTCAGGATAGTAAAAGTAACCACCTTTCGTTTGACTGGTGATGGAGCCCAAGTAGCAGCTGTGAGAGATGATCCAGTCTACATTCCGAGTGGGCCGATGACTAGATCTCGAGCAAGGACTTTGAGGGCTGGATTGAGCTTATTGATTAAAGATATTTGGGCTGCCAATGTTGCCAAAGAATCGTTGCTGTTGGAAGAATTAAACGAAGGCCCAAAAGTTATTAATTTAATTATGTGTAATGATTGGGCTTAGTTTAATTTATTTAGTTATTTTGGGCCAACATGTTTAGGCCTTATTTAAGTTAAATTTCGAATTTAATACCTTTTAATTATTTAAATTAGTTTCCTTATTAGTTTAGGGTTTGAGTTGCCTATATATAGGCCTTGTATGGAACAATTTTGGTTCAGTTTTCAGTTTAATAAAATTTGTGAGATTT
>JAPKLW010002025.1:4410-35183 GCA_026898455.1 Plectranthus barbatus
AAAAAAAAAACACACCATAAATTATCATCTAACTAATATATATGATAATAAATAATATATATGGTAAACATATGGTAATTATAATAGATAATTATTATTAACTATTATTAATTAATTTGTTGGATATATATAAATATATATAACCTTAACTGTTAGGTTTAAATTTTAATAATATAATTCCTATAATAAATATTTCTAATTTTTTATACATGCATTTCAGTTTTGAGATTTATGCAGTTCATGATATTTTTAAGCTGCTCATAGTCATTATATACGAGATTTATGAGTGCATTTTGAGTAAAACTTCTAAATATAATGCTTTAAACATTATAGAAAGTAATTAAGGTAAATATGACAATAAATCAATATTCTACATTAAGGGCACAAATTTCGGTAGTAATCATAATCCACAATTACAGGACACTAAAATTGGAAGTAATTCATTAACTTACTTAATTACAGGCATTAAATTATCGATTATACTAAAATCATTATATCATTTTAATCTTATAAATAGGGTTCATATTGAACTTATGTGGCAAACAATTGTCAACTATCACACAAAATATTGCATCAACGAATGTGGAGAACTCAGTGGGAATGCTCCAAGATTTTTTTTATTTTTTATGATGAAAAAAGGCCATATATTGGGTACTTGGACTCTATGTGAATGCCAAATTGTACAATATCATTTGTATGTAAAGTTTGTTGAATTTCTACTTTTTTTTCTTCTTTACTTTATAGAATGTAAGGTTATGATTATTAAAAATCTGTTGCATATTATGTTCTTATATATATATATATATATATATATATATATATATATTTTTTTTTTATTAAGGTATGAATTAAGTTTTTGATGATATTAATCATTTTTTTCGTTTTGAAGAAGGGTGAGCCATTAGTTTGTCAATATTGTCAATGCCAACAATGTATTTTTTTTGAATTATTTAAAGAGTAATATCAAATACGAATATATTATCTTAATTTATTGATTCATATTTTTAATGCATTTAGTTTTTGTTATAAATAATTTGATTTGTAATTTCGTTTTTTGTTATTTCTCAGTATCATGGAGTAAATAAATTTAAGTACACACACATTCCTTAAAATCAATACAAACAAATTCAATTGACTTAATTTAAGTGGATGAATCATGGATATGCGAAAATATTTTACATAATTATGGTTAGCGAAAATATTTTACAAATTTATTCCCACAAAATATTTTACTGCATTTATAAGAAAGATTATCAAAATAGAAAGCAATAAATAAAAACATTTGTCATCTTAGATTATTTTAATGTACGTTAGAAATGGGTATTTATCTAAAATGTATAACTAAGAAGAATCCTTAGTTAAAAAAAATGAGAAACTTTTGAGTGGGAAAACATTTTTTTTTCGACTTATAATATATACATACACGATACATCAAACATATGATAAGGCTATATGGTTGAAGTGAATAAATTCATGTATTTGATAATTATAATATTTTCAAAATAACAAGTAGTGACGCCTCGGTCTCACAATCAACTAAACACTTAATATTGAAGATGATCATTTTTTGTTTTTCTTTGAGTTATTTCTATTATAAATTTATTTTCATCATTTTATCTCTATTACAGGGTTCATTAATCCAAACGTAACATTTGTGGACATGTATTTCTTAAAATAAGAAAAATAATGGCATCGCAATTAATATATTTCATGTTGGAAATATATTAACGTTTTTCTAAAAAAAAGTGATACACGTTTTATTTAATATTATAGCTGTGAATTAATACAAAATTTCTACCTTATATTATTGTCTTTTTTTTTTAGTTAAGGAAATTAAAATTTTCCTTATATAATCAGTAACCAAATACTTATCAACCATTGTTATTTTCATAATCTGAATCGACATTTAAAGTTATTAGTAGGTTTAATATCTTAATTAAATAACATCCAAAATTAGTAGTATGAATTGAAACTATATGCACCATAGGATTTTTTTTTTGTATAAATCATATTAAACTTAGAGTACAAAACATATTATCTTACTTATAATACAAATATTTATTATTTCTTAATTAAATAATTGTAGTAACTCTTGTGATACGAGAGAAGTTTGAAGCTATTGAAGGCATTTATCATATTTTAAGAAAGTTAATTTTTAAAATTCTCTTAAGGCTTAAATTCATTATGAGAGTTTTAAAAAAAAAAAACAACAACAATTTCACAATTTGAAGGCTTAATTGACTAAAATTTAAAAATGGAGATTTGAATATTTGGTTCCCCAAATAGTCCAAGTAGGGAAATGAACATTATCTCCAAACAAAATTGTAAGCAAGTAAGATAAGAGAAGTCTCAAACTTAACAAAAATATTTAAAATTAGAGTTCACATTGATTAAGTTTTAATATTTGACTATGAGCATGCTTTATAATTTTTATATTTCAAGATTTTTTATAGTACAATTTTTTTTATATTAGAAAAATCTGTAAATTGCGCAAATTAAAATTTGAAAGATTAGATTAATTTTTAAAATTATGTTTGTATTAAAAAATATCATGAGATTCATTACGTTGATTATAAAGGCAAATAAAAAACTAAAGGTATGCAGGGCTAGACCAGGGTCGTATTTTATAATTTTATTATATTTTAAAAAAATATAATTAGGAAAATAAAAATAAATTCTTAGTTGGTGAGGTGGCCGACACAGACACTATGTGTTTCTATATAGTATTGCACCTAGCGTTTAATATAATTTTGGTAATAATGGATTTTAGGATGACAGTGGAATATAATATAAATCAAGTATAAAATCAATAAGAAAGATAAAAAAAAACTAAATAATGATAAATTGTATGTGAGATAGAGAAAAGGTGGAAAAGAAAGACAACAAATATATTTTCAAACAAATTAATAACATCTAAATAATTTCATATTCAAACTCAAGATCAATTAACAATTAAAAATTTTCAAGCTTAATTATATTGAGTTCTAATCTATATCTATATAATACTAAAAACAAGACCCCTAAGAAATTTTTTTCCCTCCCAAATTACATTCTAAAATTAAATGCATAACATATTAGGTAACTATTAATAAATATGGTAAGTATGTAATTATTACAATTTTAATTAATTATCAATAATACACATTATAATTACCAAACAAAGATTACGAAACTTAAAATATGTAATGTTTTATATATTAATAAAAAAATTTAAGTTAAGGCGAGATTATAGACATGATGGGTTGATTTTAATCAATTAATTAATATTAATTTGATTTAAAAAGTCTATAAATAGTGTACATCTATTTCTCAATCGCTTCTACTGTCTATTATCTTGATTGAGGTATGAAATAATTTTTTTGAACTTTCAATTATTCTGAGTGCATTTTAGTGAATTTGTTTGCTAATAATATTATTTCTTGAATTTGCAGCACATATTAGGAGATTAACTCAACTCAAGGAGAACACACAAGAAGATATTTGAAGATGATTTTAATATCTTCAACCAATTGGAACAATTTTCTTCCTTGAGAAAAAGCATTTGATTTTATTATTGTTTTTAATGTTTGGAAATGTATTTTAGTTAGTGTGTAATTCCACTCATTTCTTAATTCGTACATATGTTACATTTCGTACATAAATTTGAATTAGGTATCCAATTATCTTGAAATGGTCATAGAGTTAAATAATAATGCATGTTACATTCGCTAATAAAATTGGTATGAGTATGAAATAATTGCTGTCGAAGCTGCTAAATTTTTTTATATTATGTGATTAAAATTAATTTTATATATTTATATTTTGTTTAAGTATATATGTTATAAAGAAAACATCTGATTCTCACAATGGTACAATTTAGAATAATGACGAATCAACTGCAAGGGAGGGACAAATATTGAGTATCGTGGGATTCGACTATTTTTGGTATCGACACTTAATATATATATAAGTTTTTTAAAAAATAAAGCATATGTAAAAAAAATAGAAATTCTTGTGGGAGCTCAAGCCCCATAAGCCCTATGCTGGCTTCGTCAGTGCCTATTCCTAAATACATAATGTTATTTATTAGTGATAATATATGTTATGTTTGTAGAGTTAGAGAAAAGAGGAGGAAAAAAAATATGGATGTAAGCATCCTAGCTTGGGATGCTGGTGGTTTAATTAAGTGTATTGTATGTGTCTAATGGGTTATGGATTCGAGCTTCAATAGAAATTACTGGGTCGAGTGAGAGTTAAGACAATAGAGGAGAATGTAACAAAGATAAGAGAAATCAATTTTGTACTTCCTCCATCCTGGTCAATTAGTCTCATATTGACCGGGCATGGTAACTAATGTTTGTGGGAATAGTTAAATTGATATTTTATTAGTAAGTGTGAAAATTCTTTCAGTTTAGAAAATTTAACTAATGTAGTTGGACAGACAAAAAACGAAAGCGAAACTAATATAGTGAGACCGAAGGAGTATAAACCACTTGAAATTAGTTAAGTAATATGATATATGAGTATTTAATTAACTTATAAATCTTAACGTTTGAGCTAAATTTGATCGAATTTTAATATTTTTTTGCTATAGATCTAAATAAGAAATAGATGAAATATAATTAAATAATAAATATATTAAAAGTATATACACACCGCGCATCACGCGGGAGGAAATCTAGTAAGTATGAAAATATAATTTCATAAACTTGAAAATATGAGCTAGAATTCCATGAATTCATAAAGTCGATTATAAATGAACATAATTTTCCTATCAAACTTCATATATTCATCAAGTTAAATATTAAATATATTATATCTCCTTTAATTTTATTAAAAACCTTAATTTCACAATGAATTAACATTTAATTTTATTAAAAACCTTAATTTCACAATGAATTAACATTTAAAACATTATTGAAAATTTTAAAAGCGATTTTTTATATATAATTATGAAAAAATATTAATAGAAAAGTAATCATGTTAATTCGATCAACCGGTTCCCCTATTAAATGTCTCACATTTACTTGGATAAATGGTTTGGACTATTATATCATGTTCAACCATCATTCACCTTATAAGTCAAACTTTTGGTCCCAAATAAGAGGTAAACACTCAGCAAAAATATCTTATTCGTTCAAAACTCATAACTAATTGTTCATGGTCAAATTTGGTTATTGAAACTTGTTAATAGCGACCAAATATTTACTTAACCAATTTAAAAAATTATACACCTACCACTTGGAAAATTGTTGGATTTTAAATTGAAGGCAGAAAATATCAAAGAAATGCAAAGCAAAGCGGGAAAGAACTTAAGTTGTTGGAATACTGCATGAGTTTCTCAAGGAGTGAGAAACTTTTATCGAATTTTTACTTAGATAGTAAGAACTTCGGCAATAGTTTTGGTAACCTTCTCTTTATGTGTCTTCATCTCTATTTATAAACGCGGACCTTAAGAGAATCAAGCTATAGCCATTTGATACAAATTCAAAACTGACCAATGAGATGTTCTAACACTTCCTGCTCTTTGCGCTGCAGTACCGTACAGAGTACTGCAGTAGATAGATTTTTATACCTTGTGTCAAAACACTTATTTCCCAGTCTTTGGAATCCAAATTGATAGATTCATAAGAAACTTGGCCTTTTGTCTCTGAATAATGCAGACTTGCTGAATTCTCCGTCTTTAAGTCCACACTTTAAAAGCTTACGACTGACTTATTTCTCTGTCTATTGTTTGTTTGGTCTCGTCAATTTCCTCTTATTGGCTTCCGAAAATTGGTTGCTGATATCTATTGTTAACAACTTGTTAGTTCCAAATGTTTCGTCGAGATCTTCTATAGTTGGTAACTCGTCAGGCTCTTCAGTAATATCATTATTGTTGGATTCGAGACCCAAACTCAGAGGTGGTTCTATATAACCCATTTTTTCCTTTTTATTAAATATGTATGTTTATTATTTTTATATATTTTTTACATATTATTTATATAATTTTATATATAATGTATCCCAAATTTATTTTAATTAGATATTTTACCCCTGATTTTAAATTTCTAGATTCGCCACTGCCCAAACTTATGAGATAACAAGTTCCTATTACTACTCCATAAACTTATACAAAATTTTACAATTTTTTTAGCCAAATTCATAATTAGAGACTTATCAATTCTATACTTTTAAACTGACAATTTGTTAATTTGATATTGTTTTTACTTAATGTTCGTTTTATTGAATAAGTGTACATTAATCTTACTTAATGTTCGTTTTAATATCGATTCATGTTACAATTATAGTAAAAACATCAGCCGAAGTTGATTGCTTATAAAAAAATTAAGAGTGAGAAATTCAAAATACCCATTTAGACTATTACACATATCAAAATTACCCACATTTTATAACACATATCAAAAATACCCAAAGTACACTTTTCAGACATGTCAGTCTACTTTTTCAAACAACAATGATTTTTGATTTAATTTTTATTAGCTATATGATTTAAAATAGTGGAAATATTCTGATGTGCAAAAAAAAAGTGAATTAGAAATTATTCGGAAAATTAGTTTTTCGGAAAAAAATAAAAAGTGTATCAGACCCGGATCAGACCCGAATCAGACCACGATCCTACCCGGATCACACCATTTTTGGGTCGGGTCGGTTTCGATCATAATGAAACCGACTGGAATCAGATCAGACCCGAACCCGCTCAAAATCCAACAGGATCCGCGTGTAAACCCGAAACCGACCCGAGTCGGTATCGGTAATGCCGATACCGACCCGGTCAAAGTTTTGAAAAAAATTATTTGAACACGCGAAAACATGTATTTTTCCTAGGGGTGACAAATGGGTCGGGTTCGGGTTGGCGGGTCGGGTTGTGACCTGATAATAATAAGTGACACGCCAACCCGAACCCGACCTATATATTTTTCCGGGTCAGAAATCTCAACCCGAACCCGACCTGTTTATTTTTGGGTCGACCCGAAACAGACCCGAAATGACCTGTTTAATTATTTTAAAAATTAAAAAAAATTGTTAATTAATTTTAAAATTAATAAATTGTGTTAATTATTTTAAAAATTAAAAAATTGTGTTAACTATTTTAAATTTTTTGTTTTAGGTATTTATTAAAATTTTATGTAATTATATTTCATAAATAATAATAATAATAATTAATATTATTGGTGGGTCAAATGGGTTCGCGGGTCAACCCGAGATTGACCCGAACCCGACCTAAAAATTAAATGGGTTGGACGGGTTTACCCGAAACTGACCCAAAAATTAAATGTGTTGACCCAACCCATTTTTTTCGTGTTGGGTTCGTGTCGGGTTGGAGATTGCCGCCCCTAATTTTTCCCCATTTGCTCACGAAATCTGGTCTGGTCCCCTTCAAACTCACGAAGCCGACTGCCCATCCATTCGAAACCACCGATTCCAATTGTTAAAAATACATGACCGACCAACAAGTAAGTTCCTAAATCCCACTCCAAATTTTCTTTCGAATCTGTCGGTTTAGAATTCGAATAAAAGAAGAAGAAATTTTTCTTGAAATTTTGTAAATTTGAATGATTGTATGCATAGAATGGAATGGGTGTATGTTAAATTTGAGTTATTTACATGTTTGGAATCAATAATGCCGAATTATTTGATTTAGTTTGTTGAATTGTTTGGTTGAAATTGTTGAATTATTTAAATGGACTTCGTGTGTGTAATTCGATTGAATTTTGGGAATTTGTTGAATTATTTTATTTTGAATATGGTGAATTAATTCGAATGAAATTTGGGAATTCTTTAATAATTGTTGAATTAATTCAAATAAAATTTGGTGGAATTTGTTGAATTAATTTTGTTGCAATTGTTTTGAATTATGTATTTGGTTGAATTTGGTGAATTATGTATTTTGTTGAATTAAATTACATGTTAAATTGGCGAATATTTCATAATTGTTATAATTTGTGTTTGATTTGTGCAGCCACAGTGGATTAGGCCCTCTTTTCGTGGTCTAAATACTAAAGTGAACTTATACACTAAAGTGATATTTTTAGAGACTATTAATGATACATTTTATTCAATAGGGGGTCAAGGGTTGCTTAATTAATTTATTAATGGGCCGTTCGGTAATGTTGGTCCCGGTTCTTCAGAGTTTAAACGATACGCAGCGGAAATAATATAAAGTAAATTGTTTCTTTGCACGCTACTAGCACACAGCTGACGACTGGCACCTGGTCAGCTGGTGCTGGTTACTAAGTACGCAGCTGACAACTGGTCAGCTGGTGAATTAATACTTAGAAGATTTTGCCAAGTTTGCACAATTATATCAGTTTCAGAACATACACCAGCACTTGAGTGCTGGGTTTTAAATCAGAATGTAAAGCAGAAAACTGATAAATGACAAAAGGATTTATAGTGGTTCGATCAATCGATCTACGTCCACTCTCCAGTCGAAGCACTGGAAATTTCACTATGAGCAATTGGTTACAGGTTGCCTACGATCTATCTCTAGCTGGTGAATGCCTTGTCCACCAGTTCACTAGATCAACCGCTCCCGGTCCTGGTTTCCTCTTCAACTCTTCACAGCTGATGGAGTGCGAGCACGTCACTTCAACCTCCACAGCAAGCTGGGTGTTTAGTTCTCCCAAGAACGTAAGTCCTTTTGCGGCAAGGTTCGCCCGTAATAACTCAAGTGCTAGAATGCACAGGAGCTGCTGTGAACTTCCTCGAAGAGAAAGAACACCAAATGAGATCTTTAAACTTACAAGCTTAAAGCTTGAAGTCTCGTGTTTGATAAATCAACACACGGAAAGCCTTAGGAAAGGCCTCGAAAGTACTTTATGCGCTCTTTGCAATAACTTCAGTTCTTTCGGTGGTTGAGCAGATGAGTAGAGTCGTTAAATCATTCGCTCGTGGAATCTAATGTTTGAATGTTGGTGGTTGCGACGTATTTATAGCCGCAGGAACCGATTCAAACTTTCTAGCCGTTTGGACACATCCGGAAAGATGTCAGACCTCGGATGTCCTTCTGACGGCGGCAGGTATGTTTTTCCGGAAGGAACCATACCTTTGACCGCTTTATCTGACACAGATCTCTTTGTGTCAGAACGGCTCTCTCTGTCAGTCCGAGGAATAAGACTGGCGTCTTGTGACTGATAGACTTTAAGTTATCCTTCCTTAAAGTCATCCTTTGTCAGTCGATTCCTCAGAGAATCTTCTTCTTGTCTCTACGGCGCTGGGAGAGAGAATCTGGAATTCTGCTGGTAACATCTGACTGGTAGATCATACTGGTGATCTTGTGCTGGCAGTCTCTGCTGGTGACTTGCCCTGGCATCATCAAAGTCTACCAAATGTCTGGATGTTAACTCTTCTCGGAATCTCCCATGACTGGTGAAATCACCGCTGGTGAATAGTGTACGCACAAACACGTATTCTGCTGGTAAGATTTGTCAGCCGCCTGCTGATGAAATCCTTCCCAACTGGTGAACAGTAGCCAGTCATAAACACTTCTCACCGCTGGTGAACAGTGTCAGCGCGAGTCTTTGTCAGCCGCCTGCTGATGAGACTTTCCCAACTGGTGAACAGTAGCCAGTGGTAAGTGTTACTCATGCTGGTGAACAGTGTCAGTATGAGTCTTGATCAGCTGCGACTTACAACTCAATAGACCTAAACAGGACTTTACATTTAAGACCAGATCTATGTAGAGACAACTGACGCTGGTAGGACTTAGGATTTGATCCACCAAAACTATAATCTAAACAAGTAGGCTACTGGGAAGGGAAACCTTAGACAGATTTCCCAACAGGTAACTTATTAACTTGGAAAAAGAATGGTCCTAGTGCATCGCAACCATTAATCGAGCTATTAGGCTTTCAAATTACTAGTGAATCCCCTAATGCTTTATGGTTTTTTATTAATGGGCAGATTATAGAATTTGGAGTGCGTGAATTTGCATTAGTTACATGATTTGTTTTTGGTTCTAGTGCTTTTAATCCCTGTACCGATCATGACCCTTCTAGCACTTCAGTTTTTCATACAGTTGTGGGGGTAAGAATCTTAGCGCTAGAGAATTATTGTTGATTTCTAGGGATAAAAAAATAGAACGCACTAATCAGGGTTTGCACTTGAGGGTGGCTAATATATTAGCATCTTGGAATTTTGCTTTAGAACTTTCCGAAAAACGAAAGATTGAGAGTTGGGTATATGTTCTAGTTGAGGATTTGGGTAGGTGGGGTTCATTTCCATGGGGGGCATATGCTTTTCAGTGTTTATTTTATTATTTGGACCTTGCCCCTACCAGAGCAAATCGAATCACCGGTGGGAGCTTTATTTTAGGCGGACCCATTTGGGCATTACAGGTATAATTTAATTTTGTTAATTAATTCTTACACCTACAAGAGTGAAATATTTTATGTTATTTTTTTAGATGTGGGCCTATGAGGTCATTCCTAAGTTGGGTCGTGCCTGCGCTATTCTGCGAAGGCCTGATGCACTCCCTCGATTTATGAAATGGGAGTTTTCGAGGCCGGATACGATTGATTGGGGACAATTATTTGCTCAAGATGAGGCTATCTAGATTATCCTTTAATATTTTTCTAATTGTTAGTAATTTAATTCACAACTTGAAGTGAGTTCTAATTTGGAGGCTTCTCTTGCCGAGAAGGAGATGTTGTATTTTACTTTTGCGGAGATGGACAATCCGATTGGGGTACAGTTCCGACTGCCAAAGAATCCAGTACAGGGTGCAGGACCGGGTGTAGGACGGGGTGTAGAATAGGGTGCAGGACAGGTTGGGAGAGGAGCTGGTGGGGAGATAGAGGTGATGGGTTTTGTATACTTAAAGCGTTTATTATAATGAGTATACAACGGTTTATTTCTCCTATCTGTTAACAATCTTACATGTATGAACAATGGTATCCTCTTGTCTCACCGATAGGGACGATCATACGGCGTGTTGTAGATCGCAGAAGACAGTATGATCACTTGACCTAGTGAGACATAAACCTGATCACAGCCGACACAGCGTATGAGGATACGTGTGTCCGGATGGCTGCGGCATTGTCGGAATAAGTAGTCTGTCTTGGTTACTTGACATGCTGGTACGCAGAGGTGGTGTATTGATGGACCGCAGTGAGATGTATTTGTCTGTCTGACATCTGCGAATACAAGATCTCGTTATATTGATTGAGTCCAAACCCTAACGAAGGTTCAGGGGTTTGCACGGGTTGACTGTTGCTTTGACTTGCCATGGTGGAGAGCCTAAGTAACGTGCTCGTATATCCGCATCTTGGGTAACAGCAGTTCGTGTAGTACCGCCTGAGACTGGACTTAGGTAACCATATCCGAGTAATAGGATGGAGACATTCCCTGAGGAGCTCAATAACATTCATCGTGCCAAAGTCCTGCAGGCTGATTAATTTCAGGCATGAGTGATAAGGTTTGAGTGGTACTACTCAGGAATTATAAGATATTAATTAATTGTAGTTAGAGCTTGTCAGAGGCTCCGATTAATTAATGGATTCCGGTAACCTTAAATATGGGGATTCTCAATTAATGCAGCTCGTTCTCATAACGTGGTAATAAAGGGGTAGGTCAGTATTAATTCTGTGGTGAAAAAGAATTAATATTAATTAATTAATTGTGTCTTGGGTTGTGGACATGAGAATTAATTAATTTATAGGCCCACTTTATTATTTGCATTAGGTCTCAGGTCTGGCCCAACAAGTGTGCTGAATTGAGCCCAGGAGCCCATTAGGATTTACAACCCTAGGTCTATAAATAGACAGCTCTCTCTCATAAGTTGTAACACAGTTGAAACACACTAAACCTAGGAGAGAGAGAGGGAGGTGCCGATTCTGAAGAGAAAGGAGGAGAATTTTCGAATTCTGGTCCTGCTCAAGCCACAGATCTACGGAGTCCTCACCAGTAGTAGATCTGATCAGCACCGGGACACAGATCTGAAGATCTGATCTGGAGAACAAGATTTTCTTTTCTTCTTCTCTTTTTCTTTTTGATTTTCTCTAGAAATTAGTACTCTAATTTCTGTTTCCGCCGACAAAATGGAATTGCGTGGTTGAATTGAAGTTTGGAATTCAAACGCAAAAGATCTATACAAAGACAACGAAATTACGGTAATTCTCAAATCCACAATATCGCATTAAATTCATAGGAGCATGCTAGGATTTATTATGTATTTAATTGTGCACAATATTCATAAATCGATCCGGTTCAGTTTGGTTTTGGTGATTCGGTTCACGGAAAAACCCTACAAGATGGAGGATCACCGTCGGAGACCGCTACACCGTCACGTAGACTCACTCGTCAGAGGCATCATGCACATTCTTCTAGTGGGGATTCCATGGATACTAGGAGACATCGTCCATCTGGGAGTATATTGGATAGTATCCGGACCGTTATTCATGAGGCACTGACAGAAAGGGTGATCCCCCTAGTTACAGACTTATTCCGTGCATCTAGATGTCGTCATTGCACATATGTAGATGATGCGGCCTTCAGAAAGGTCTTGGCTCGTGATAGGAGTCGTAGGGCTAGAGGAGACGGAGAGGAGGAGGACGAGTGTACCTGATTGTGAGATCATTAGGAGGCCGGGGGAGGAGGATGAGTGTATCTGGTGGTGAGGCCGGAGGAGGCGGAGAGGAGGAGGATATCTGGTGGTGAGACCAGGCAGAAGCTGGAGGAGATGGAGGGGCAGAGGAGGGATACGAATACTGAGAGGGGTAAGAGACTTGTAATCCCTGATGATGACTGTCGGAGTGTTTCTGGTGAACGGAATCAGGTACCCCTAGTTTTCTCAGACAGTTCTGACACTGACGTTGCTACCTCGCACCCACGGGGTCCTGGAGAGACCAGTAGCCAGCCGAGGAGGACGACTGATCATTTTGTATCCTTATTAGCATATGATATTGCAGATCTGGTAAGTATTATTATTTAATTTAATTTATGTATTTCTTTACTTATCTTATTTATATTGTCATTTATTCTTATGCAGCCGAATGATGGACGACCATGGGGGATTGGGATAGATGTGCATTTGAATTATAATGAGTGGAGAGATGGTAATTCCAATGCAGTCAGAGCCCAAATAGAGGTGGTTCCTCTCCACCCAAGTAGTTGGATGAATCATCAAATTGCCCATTGTAATGAACAAATATAGTGCACCAATTATCCATTTCAAAAAAGAGGAAAATGAGAAAATTAATTGAATCTGTAGAGGAAGGAGAGAATAAGGAAGGAAGATATAGTGAATGTGTATGCTTCGTCTTTTGCAAATGAATTGGATTTTATAGACAAACCAATCTTAATTATTTTCATGAATTGATTGAACTTGTCAAATACAGTGAATGGCCATTTACTCATCTGCATTGCAGTGTACGCAAAATTACCATCCACTAATGTAGTCAAAAAGAAAATTGATTGCCATGCATTATTCATGTCAATATACTTTATGAGCTCATTTGACCAATATTGTATGTAAAAAGTTAGGAAAATAATGCACATAGGACAATAATGTATGTAGATAATCGATGGTCATGTAATTTTCATGTCAGATTATTTATGACTTTATTGGACCATAGTGTGTGAAAAAAGTAGGAAAAATTAAGCATATGGAAAAAAAACAAAAAAACCATGGAACTAACCGGAACCGACCCGGAACAGACCAGATACAGACCCGGTTCGGTACCGGGTCAGTTTCTGGTTTGATCCGGGTCGGTTCCGGTCAGTTCCATATCTTGTGCCCCTATTATTGAGTCGGTTCCGGTATGTTTCACGAGTCTGACCCGGATCAGACCCGAAACAGACCCGGACTGAAATTACATAATATGAATTTTCAATTTTTTTTTATATCTAAAACTAATATCTTAATTACAAAATCTATTTTAAGTAATTATATCATTATCATATAAACAATGATTGTATCAGATTTGGCAAAACCCAAGTAAAATTTTATACTTTTGGGTATTTTTGATATGAGTTATAAGGAGAGTGTATTTTTTATATGTGTTTTATGAAAATGGATATTTAAAAATATTTCCACAAAAATGAGTTACTTAAATTAGCAAAATGACAGCTTTCATTACTCTTAATTTCTATATTTACTTCTAATAACTTCTGTGTTCGTGCGTTAGTGAAAGTCAAATCTGCTTTTGCCATCTTTTTATTTAAACATAAACAAATATATATATTTAAAGCCACGTTGTAAATCCCGTTAATTATAAATATACAGAAGAAAATTTTCATTATAATACTACGAAGAGGAAAGCAATGTGCAGCGCAGTTGTTTGATGCCCACAAATGAGGCGGTTTTTCCCGTTGTTGTGGTTCTCTCTCTTATCCTTTGTTTCAATCCATTACAATAATTGCGCTCTGGAAACTGAGGCGTTGAGTCGGGAGCTTTTGGAATCGGCGAAGGATACCGAGTTCTTGGACTGGTTGAAAACGGTTCGGAGGAAAATCCACGAGTACCCGGAATTGGCATTTCAAGAGAAACGAACGAGTCAGCTCATTAGAACTGAGCTTGACTCGCTCGGTATTGACTATGACTGGCCCGTCGCCCAAACTGGGATCGTCGCCACTATCGGCTCGGGGGCTCGCCCCTGGTACGGTCTCAGAGCTGACATGGATGCCCTTCCTATTCAGGTTTCTCCTTCTCAACATCTATAAATATATTTGGATTTTGTCGATAGAGAGCAATAATCAATATAGGCTCCACTCTAGTTCACCTTTGATGAAACATGTGTTGATAAGTTAATCGATTTTGTTGAGTGATTGAATTTAAATTCAGTGTAATCGTTGTTGGTGATAAGATTGTTCATCAATTGGGTCAACTCTGAAATCTCAACCTTATATTAAACCTATATGGACAATCTAGAATCAACGTTAATTTCTGCGGATTGATGTTGGGGCTGCCTTGTTGAAATCTTCAGATAATAAATCGTAAAATTTGGTTTCTTATCATCTATATAAGCTCTCTCTCTACTTATTTTATGTCTACATTCATCGTTCTATCATTTTCCCAAGGATGAAAAGCTTATTACTGTAGGAGTTAGTGGAATGGGAACATAAGAGCAAAATTGATGGCAAAATGCACGCTTGTGGTCATGATGCTCATGTCACAATGTTGCTTGGAGCAGCTAAGTTGTTGCAGAAAAACCGTGATAAATTGAAGGTAAACAATTTTGGTATAACAACGTGCAGGTTGCGGTTTTCATGCGTTGTTTCTTACTTCTAAGTGGAATTGAGTTTTGAATATTCTTATGAGTAAGGGCACTGTTAAACTAGTTTTTCAACCTGGGGAAGAAGGTCATGCTGGCGCCTATTACATGATAAAGCAAGGAGCTCTAGAAGGAATTGAAGGCATGTTTGGCTTACATGTTGATCCATCTTTGCCAACTGGTACTATCAGCTCCAGACCTGGCCCGATGCTTGCTGGATCAGGCCGGTTTTCTGTCATAATTAAAGGGAAAGGTGGACATGCTGCAAGCCCGCATAGAACCAGAGATCCTGTCATTGCTCTATCTATGACCTTTCTTGCACTCCAACACATTATTTCGCGAGAGACTGATCCTTTGGAGCCAAGGGTATGTCTCTTTTCTTGCTTTCATTCTGTTCTCTTTTCCATTTGTTCGGTGAATATCTAATGTAATGCTGGATCTCTGATTGAGAAGTTAAACCAAATTCTTGCCCTTTTCCCTTTTTCCATGTGCACCGATGTAGGTTGTCTCAATTGGATATGTACGAGGTGGTGCAGCATCAAACGTCATCCCTGAGACTGTTGAGTTTGGTGGAACCTTCCGGTTTGTGAACTCCCAAAGTTATTCCTACCTTAAGCAAAGGATTAAAGAGGTATAACTAATTCTCACATTCTTGATTACGCACTGGTTCTTGGGACTTGAAAGTATTGGTTGCAGAAGAATAGAATGTAGGTTTAAAATTGTCATCCCGATTCAGCAGTGGTGGATGGTTGGGAACCCGAAGACCATGCCATAACTGTCTATAGAGATCCCATTGTTTGACTATTATTCAGTGACCTTGTCAAGATTTTATGGTAGTCATACGCAAAAATATACTATTAAAGAATGTGAGCTATCTATATTCAGGTGATAGAAGCTCAAGCAGCAGTTCAACAATGTACTGCTGTGGTGGACTTCATGGAGGAGGAACTGATACCATATCCAGCAACCATCAATCATCCTATTATGTACGAGCATGCTAAGATGGTCGGAGAGAAGTTGCTCGGGGAGCAGAGTGTACTACTGAAACCAATGATCATGGGAGCTGAAGACTTCAGCTTCTATGCAGAAAAGATGCCTGCAGCATTTTTTATGATCGGAGTGGGAAATGAAACGATGAAACCGGTCAAACACTTGCACTCCCCCCACTTCATTATAGACGAGGATGCTCTCTCAGTAGGAGCTTCTCTGCACGCCGCAGTGGCCATGGCGTACTTGGATGTCCATGCTGAAAAACCATTAGGTGCGTAGTCATTTTCAGCTGTGTTGTGTGAATAGTTTGGACTAAATAATTGGGAGCCGTAACTGTTCTGGCATATCATTCAGCTTGATTTCTTACGTTTTTTTGCAATTTGTAAAAGTGAAGTTGGGCGTTTGAACTGATGCCCTAACTTAAAACGATTAATGATTTTTGTCTGTCGTAGGAGCATTGCCGTTTCCCATTACATGTAGTGAGATGAAATGTGACGAATGAAAGATAGAAAAATGGGAAATTTACAGCATCATGCACAACAAACTGGTTAGGCAAATATCTGTGACTATCGGCTAAACTTTCACTTTTGCAAACAAAGTGCTCTCTACTTATTTTATCACATGGAATTTATTAATTTTTATATATTTCATTAGGAAATAAAAATTAAGTATTATAATACACTCCTATTAATTTTTATGAACAAAAGTCAAAATAATAATATCATATCTCTATAAATTCATTAAAATAAGGTTGGATTTTCAGTTGTATTTATTGTTTATTAATTGAACCTATTAATTCATTAATTATTTAGGGAATATATATATATATATATATGGGGAGCAGATTTAGTGAAAAAAATCTTAACGTGGGAAAGTGAGAAAGATGCTTGATTGCATTCATGACATTGCTTCATTACAACGTTGCTTGATTATGATTTAGTCGTTGCTTGATCGTGTTTTAGTTGTTGTTTGATTTAATATTAACCATTAATTTTTATTAGATCTGATAGACATGATTCATTCTTTTTTCTCACAGGGGGATTTTTTCTCACACGATCCCTCCTCTCTCTCTCTCTATATATATATATATAGGGAAGTGATCATGTGAGAACACCCATTACCATGTGAATATAAGAACCAATCTCGGCCATCCAAATTGGTGATCCAACGCTCAAGACTAAATAATTTTCGTCTGCATTATAGTATAATAAAACATGCATTGAAGGATAATTTGTAATATTTTTCTGTCCTCTAAAATCATCCTAAATCTTTAAATGATCATAACTCATTCGATTTAGAATATTTTTTAATGTATCGTATATCAAATTAAAGGTAATTTAATTATCTTTCAAACGAAATTTCTATTGCATATGTTTCGATATTAAAATATCGTAAAAGTGAATTAGTGATTATATACATAATTCTCGTAACAGTACACAAATTTTTATATAATGAATGAAGTTGCACACTATTATGCATGAAGTTATATTATATAATGCAGAGTATAATAGATAAAATGCAATATGTTTTTTCATGCAAGATAAAAAAAAAAAAAAAAGTTCATTATCTTTGCATACTGTAGAAAATATTATAGTTGTTATAAAAGTTGATCATACATTACTTGTTTTTAATTATGTGGTTTTTTTGTTATATTATATAAATGTATATTATTATATTATATAATGCATGTTTGTTAGGTATACAATGAGTGTTTGCTAGGTATATAATGCATGTCGAGGTCAATATAATGCATGAAGTTATAATAAATAATGTAGAATATGATAGATGAAATGCAACATGTTTTTTTTAGCGAAATCATCGTTCATCATTATATTTGCATTTGCTATGCATTATATAGTAATAACATATTCATTATAATGAAAGTAATATAATTTTCATCTAAAATAAAAGTAATATCATATATAATATGCATAATTCTCGTAACAGTACACGAATTCTTATATAATGAATGTAGTTGCACAATATAATGCAGAATATGATAGATGAAATGCAACATGTTTATTTCAGCGAAATCATCATTATGTTTGCACTTATTATATATTATATAGTAATAACATATGCATTATAATGAAAGTAATATAATTTTTCTCTAAAATAAAAGTATTATCATATATAGTGGAGGAAGTAATACCGTATAATGATAGTAATATTGTTCTAAATTAAGAGTATATCGTATTATAATGCAGAAAGATGTTTGTTAGGTATATAATGCATGTTTTCTAGACGTATAATGCTTGTTTGTTAGATATATAATGCATGTCGGGGTTGAATAATCTTAAATAAGTACAAAATGATAAAAATACACTATAATGCAGGTTTTTTGAGATAAAATGACCGAAAATTCTAGAAAAATCCTGAGTGTACATTCATCAAAATCAATGCCGTGGATTAGTTCTTATTTCTTATGGTAAGAGGTGTTCTCAAGGGATCATTTGAGAAAAAATTCTCCTGTGAGAAAAGAGAATGAATCATGTCAATCAGATCTAAAAAAAATCAATGATTGATATTTAATTAAGCAACAACTAAAACATAATCAAGCAACAACTAAAGCACAATCAAGCAACATTATAATCAAGCAACAACCTGAATACAATCAAGCAATGTCGTGAATGCAATTAAGCATCTTTCTCACTTTCTCACGTTAAGAATTTTCTCACTGGATCCGCTCCCTATATATATATATATATATATATATATATATATAGAGTTGTAATCATATGTGAACCACCTCTCAGATAAGAGATAAGAACTAATTTGATTCATTGATTTCTTAATTTTAATGGCTTTGATTAAATCCTAGATTTGATTTTTTAATTCTAATTTCCTTTTTTTTATCTAATCATTGGGCATTATGAGAATAATAATAATAATATTGCAGTTGCCATAACCCATAACCGTTTCCTTATTTCACTCCCCCATGATATGCATATCTATTATATTTTTGTAACTTTACGTAATTTATTTTTCTAATTTTTTGGCCAGCGGCATTGTTATCAAGGTGAGTTCTTCAACGATAGTGGTGGTAACGAGACCGCTCTTTGTGTAAATGCAATCAATTCTTTTGCGCCAATGGTGATAACAAGTCCTTTCATTGGATTAAATTTTGTCTCACCCATTGCGTATGTCTATATTTTTTTATATATGGTTATGTATATGGAGAAACAAACTCTGGAATTCCCAAGAAATCTGATTTGCAATGGCGGCGAGAAGATGAAACTTACAGGCTTCGTTTTGAATTTTTTTAATATTAATTATTTTTCAAATTTTTTTAGTTTTGAATTCATGCAGATTTTACGCCTGTAAATGTGCAGTATAACGATATAATAGTTGCAGTACTCTGATAATTTGAATTCACATAAAGAGTTTTTTAATAATAATTATTATACAATTTTTTTCTATTTTGAATTATTGCAGATTTTACGCCTGTAAATGTGCAGTACAACGATATAATAGTTGCAGTATTCTGCTAATTCGAATTCACATAAAGAGTTTTTTAATATTAATTATTTACAAAAGATTCTCTATTTTGAATTATTGCAGATTTTACGCCTGTAAATGTGCAGTATAACAATATAATAGTTGCAGTACTCTACTAATTCGAATTTACATAAAGAGTTCCTTTTTTTTTTCCTCTCTTCCTCCTGTGACGACGAGTTTCTTCTCCCCAAAATCGCAGTAAAAATGGTTGGTGAAGTTGGTTTTGCTGTAAAATAAATGCGGTAATGGTTAAATATTCAAAAACCGTAAATGCAGCAACTACCTTCCTTGATTTTCGTAATAAAAAATGTGGGAAGATTTAATTTATGGTTTAAAGACTGTAATACCCTTATATGCAACTTTTTATGTCTATATATGCAGCGAATTTTTTTTTAAAAAAATATTAAATCTCATCCATTTATTTAATTAATCAATGATCCAGATTTGGTCTTATTTCACATTTAGGAGGTGGTTGACACTATAACGCTCCCATATATAGATATATATATATATAGAGAGAGAGAGAGAGAGTAGTGATCATATAATAATAGCTTTTCCCATGCTAAATGAGAAAGAATCTGGATCCTTTATTTTGTTGATCCAATGATTGTGATAATTCAGAATTTATTGAATAAATAAGGTAATTAGGGTATGCTAATAATTTAGCCTTTAAGTTTGAATAACCGTCTTCTCTATCTTTAAATCAAAACATTCTCTCTCCTAATTTTCTCTTTCCTCCTATTATAATCAAACGATTATATCTTTCTCGATTCAAATCTATTTTTTACGAATCATATATCAAATTAAACGTATTTTTACGATGATTCATATGATATCTATATTGAATATGTTAAATTTAGAAGATTCGCACAATAATCATGATTTTATATTCAGCTGCTATATATTCTTCATTATATTTACGTTCAGGATAAAAAATGCATCAATTACGCATAAAAAATGTTCCCAAATATCTGCATTTTTTTCATCAAATGATGTATTCTTAACTTGAATAAGATGCATTTTTATTCTACAGCATATGCATTTTTGTATTCATATTGAGTGCATTTTTGTATTGATTATATGCCGCAGTTTTATGCCCCAAATATTGCATTTTTTAAATCGAATGTATGCATATTATGTTTTATGAACTGCACAAAATGAAATTTTTGAATATATAGTTTTCACATTTTTACCCTTTTATGCATTGAGTATGTGCAAAAAATGCACCGAAAATTGGACGGGATTTGTTTAATCTGAGCTGTCGATTGCAATATTTAATGGCTCAGATTTTTTCGCATTTAGCACGAAAAATCCTATTATCACCTAATCACTACCCTATATATATATATATATATATATATATATATATTAAGTGGATAAAAACGGTAATATTAATCTACTATAGATTTCTTTATTCTAGAACAATATTTAGATTTATCATCAATAACATATATCTAAATCATTTTATAAATAATATAAAATTATATTATAGTCTTTCTATATAGAATGACAAATTTGGTGATAATTTAACCACTTATTTATGTTGATTTGTAGACAATAAATATCTACTATCTATATATATATATTAAAGTAAGATCGGATTGAATTTATGGTAATATTGAGTTACATTAATTGTTAATTAATGAAGTGCTTAGTTCATTAATTATTGAGTTAATAATTCTATATATATAGATATTATATTATATGATTTGGTTTTTTAATTGGTCCATATAAGCTAAATATTGCAATAGGTAATGAATAATTTATTTGATATTTTATTAAAAATCTATAATGTCTATTGAAAAGATATTAATTAAAATAATAATTATTTCAAAACATAGAAAATAAAATTATGTAATTTTATAATAATACATTCATTGGAGCACAAATAAATTAGATTTTTTTTAAAAAAAAGATATTTATCTAATCATTATCCTTTGATGAAAAACAATAACGGTATTTTATAAAATCACGTAAAATATATTTTTTCTAATAATTATAAATTAGATAATATAATTAGGAAATCTCATGAATTCAATATTTATATGAAATTCTTTTATATATAAATCCAATCCGAATTTAATAATATCAAACCATTAATATATTTATTTGTATTAATTTTCAAATTTTAGATATTAAATAAGAAAAAAATCATATATATATTGTCATTATTAGTATATTAATTCTTGCTATATTTATAAGTTTTAGCTAATAAATTTAAAATACAAAATTCAAAATATCAATTAAAAGAGATTACAATTGGTTTGGTTATTCCAAATTTAACTGATTTTACATATATAAAAATAGATTGAATACATGATTCTATTATTTAAGGAAATGATTAATATGATTTTTACATTAGTTAATCAAATTAAACACAATTCTTAAACTATGAACGAAATGATCAAACTTTAAACCTTCTAATGTTCTATTAATTCACACTATAAATATGAGTTCCCTATTTACAATTTTATTAGCTCTATATTTTCTCTCAAATGAAAAATCAAGTTGTGTTTATTTGTTTAGTTTAGTCTTTCTCTCTCTCTTTATTATTATTATTTTTTTGTTATTATTGTAAATCATACTAGATTTACACCCGTGCGCGTTGCGCAAATATATATTCTTCAAAATAATATACAAATCAGTGAATATATTATTGTAGTTCGCTTAAAATAATACTAATTGAATATTGTATAAAAATCTATAAAAAATGCATACTAAACTTATCTAATAAATTATTATCACATATATTATTCATTATTTGAATTTACACTCCTAACATTTGTCAACTTTACAAACATAATATAGTGGTTGCAAAACTATAATTTAACTCACAATATTTATCTATATTTTTAATGTAATAATTTACACCAAAAATTATAATTTAATTTCTAAGTTAGTTCATTTTATCGACTCAATGTCTAACATTTATAAATTATAAATGTTAGGTTCTTGTAAAATGAAATAAATATTATAAATTAAATGCATTGATTCTTAAAACTAATATGAGTTTAGAAATTAAAATGATAAAATGAGAATTTTAATATTCAAATTACATTGTAAACATGTTTATTTTGTCGTTTATTTCAAATAACTTTTGCAATTTAAAAACTCTAAAGTTATTTTGCTAAATAATTGCATTTATGCAATATTTTTAATAATTTAGTAAAACTAAATTATTATTAATATAAATTTATGAAATAAATTTTAAATACAATTAATTTGTAATAATTATTTCAAAATTACATTTTATTTCAACTTGCTCATAATATATTATATATTTTAATCATAATTTGATAATTGTAGAAACAATATTAATTTATTTAATATTTTTTAATATGTTCACGCTTTTCAAAAAAATTGGAGGGAAAAACTGGAACTCCTTTAGTATATTACTAGATATACACTCGTGCGTTGCACGATCAACTTTTATACATTTAAATTTATTTTGTATAAATAAATTTTAATTTATGTTAAACTTAAATTATTCTATCACCGATATTCAATGAAAAATGAGTTCTTAAATTTACATTTTTTGTATAATAATGTAGTCTGTCCCTTTACAAACGCATAAAGAAGAATAATTTAATTTTTTAGGAAAACGAAAATAAAATTTAGAAAAAAGCATGATTAATTTTGAAATTAAAAAATAATAATACTGAAAGAAAATAACAAACATAATAATTATGATTTTTATATTTTCCAAAAATAGATTTTGACCTTAATTTCAATTCAACTCAATTTATCATATTATCTGTATTGTATGTAATACGAATAAATAAATATGAATTTTAAAAACTTACAAATTTGAGATAATAGTAGAATATGAATTTTTAAAGCTTTTTAAAAAACAGAATTTGATCTTAAAATCATGTTAAACTCAATTTATCCTCCAATTACCTATATTTCATGTAAATACAATTAATACATATATATTTTTAATTACAATTTTATAATAATGTTATCTTTGTCCCCTTCACAAAACCTATTACGATAGAAAATTGAATTTTTCACAAAAACAATGGTATATGCATAAAGAAAATAGAAGTATATACGTACGTATATGCATTCCGTCTCTCACCCCTTTAAAATATATATGTATAGAGAAAAAGAGAAAACAAGATTAATTGTTTGTAGTCCTATGACGTAATAATGCATTCGGCCAAAACATTACACAACATACAAACAAATATTAAAATCTTCTGATATATATGTAATTTTAAATTGAATGTTATTCTTATTATTTGAGATTTGTTTTTGTTAGAAAATCTCAGGAAATTGAGTGTTACATACATTAATACACATTTTTCTTCTTCTTCTTTTTTTTTTGAAAAAAATTGAGTTATAATTGGGAAAATTTCAAGAATTGTATTATAATTACAAAGATATAAAAGTATGCCTATAATTTTAAAATAAATAATAGGTTATATACTTATATTAACCTATGCAATTATCCCAAAATTAAATCTCTTTATAAATGGTCATATACAAAATGTTTTTTTTGTGTTATAATAACTTTTGAATCATTTACCTCACTATATCCTCCAAAAAAAATGTTTGGATATCCGTGCATGCATATTTAGTGACAAAAGATTTTCTTTGAAAATAATAGCAAAATATCATTGCTTTGCAGCCTTTTAAAATTATAATTTGAAATTTATGGCAAAATGTAAATAAAGTTTTACTACAAAATTCATTAATCATGCCGTGGACACAATTTATTGCATGAGTTTTTTTACGACTTTCCATAGAGTATATTATTGGACACAATTTTGCAAGTACCTTGAAAACTGTAAAAATTGATTGGAGTTCTATATTCTTTTAAAGATATTGAAAAAATAAGTTGGGGAGTGCAATGGTTGGGCTGATATTATTCGTTGTAAATGCACATGGTTCGAGAATTTTGGCGGGATTTAAGATATTTTTCCGGAATCGCTTTAGTATAATACTAGTATGGCACCCGCACGATGTGCGGGACTGTTTAATTTTTTTTAATTATTTATCTATTTATATTAATATATAAATTATTAATTAAAGAAAATATTTAGTAAATATTTAATAATTTATATTTCAACAAATTAAGATGTTCCTGACCTCGGAGCGACGTGATTAAAGCACTTTGTCTATGACCAATTTTGCATAAAATTAATATTAGTAACGTACAACATTTTATATTGAAATTATTTACCCTAATTTTCAATAAATGAAATAAAATAACTAAACAACATAAATAAATACTTTTTATATATTCTGAAACACTTCCTTATATACAACTTTAGCAATTAAATTATCATCATCAGTTGCTAATATCTTGAGTCCACTTCTAGTCGTAACTCTGGAAACAACAATATATAATTGATCATGAGTAAATACAACTTTCTTCAATAAAATGCCAACATGTGATAAGGATTGTCCTTGACTCTTGTTAATATTCATGGCATATGAAATAATAAAAGAAACTGTCTTTCTGAAACTTGAATGGTAGACGTATACCAGAAGGTGTCATAGTCATTCTAGGATTAAAAATAATTTCACCATAACTATTTCCGGTCAGTATCTTAGCTTCAATAACATGATTGTCAAGCCTGGAGATGATTAGACGGGTTTTGTTGCACAATCCAACAGAATGATTTATATTTCTCAACAACATAATAGGAGTTCCCACCTTGAGTATCATCTCATAATTTGGCAATCCCCTATATTTCAAGCCATTCAAATATTCAGGTGTAGGCAAATCAGTCAACACATTCATTAATCCATCTGATTTGCACATACTGTCTGCATTAAATATACCCTACTGTCAGAGGTGTTTCAATACATCATGTGTAGATTCACTGAATCAACAATATCCATTGTTGGAGCTAGAATAGCTCTATCTTGCAAATATGACAAATCATTATTGCAAGATAATGTAATAGGATACGTGCTTTTGACAATTGCCTCTATAGGATCTCCAGAAAAGTTTAGGTAAATATCATCTGGTATTATAACATTTCCTTTTCCATCATTGTCGTCACTCAGATCATCATCTCCAGTTGACGCAACCCACTCTGAGAATGCTTTTAATTTAGAGGTTTCAACTTCAGAGCTTATATTTCGGAGCCGCATATTTTTCGTCAACCTTAAAACTCTTACATCCTTCCATAGATATAATGAATTGATAGTGACATTAGCAATGTCTTACCTCTTTCCCTTTGGTATAACATGAAATATTTGTCTAAATCACCTCCAAAAACCATTATTTTTCCTCCAAATGGTTGCTTGCATGATAAGCTATTCTTTAACCACATTAGATCATTTATGGTTCGATCAAGAGCTTCAAAACAATACTTGTGCATCATAAGAGCCTCATCCCAAATAATAAGCTAGCAATTGACAATCAATTCACCTAATGGAGTTCCTTGTTTTATGTTGCAAGTTGAATGTTCATTAGGAATCAGTGGAATGGAAAATCTCGAGTGACCAGTTCTTCCACCAGGCAACAACAAAGATGCTATTCCACTTGAAGCAACATTTAGAACTATGTGATCTTGATATCTTATTGCAGCAGATAAAGTCCTCCAAATAATTTTTTTTTCCCGTACCACCATAACCATATACAAAGAATACTGCGGCACCATTAGATTCAATCTTTTCCATGATTGTATCGTACACATAACGTTATCCATTTGCAGTCCCTTTGTCATCATCATCTTCATCCAAAGAAATTGGATTGAATGCAATCCCTTCATCCGTATACAAAATTCAGAATTCTCTAATATTAACAATAAATTAGGTTCATCAACTTCAATCACACACAAAAAAATCATACAAAAATTTATCATCATCATCATAATAATAATAATAATAATAATAATAATAATAATAATAATAATAATACATTTTTGACAGTTTCTTCAAGCCAACTATCATATCAGTATCCAAAAGAAAACCAACCACATTGAAAGAATTAGTAGATGATTCAATTTTTTGTTGAAGATTAAACAAAATTTCTCTATTTTTTAAGTCTTCAATATCCGTTGGCAATTAAGAATTTTGACCAAGCTACAAACACATTAGTAATTAAATTAGGAATATATATATATATATATATATATATATATATATATATATATATATAAAAGTTAAACATAAAATAAATAGACTAAGTTAAACATATTTCGGCGTACATCATTTTACTTCGATTTTAGTTCAATAGCTGTTTGTCCAATTACTTGTACCGTTCTATTCCATAGTAAAACGGATACATGATCCTCAAGTTTTAATTTCAATATTTTTTAAATACGGTCATTTGTTCATGTGGTTCTCGGATTGCCTGTATAAACAATCCTTTCATTAACATCTATTCAAAATATTATATGTTAAAGATTATGAAATTAAGCAAAAAGAATATTAATTTATATGTAGAATAAATAAATACAAACCAAATAGCATTGTGTCATCGAGTTTGGACAAATCTCGCAGTGTTGAAAATGGCCTAAAAACAAACTTCTGATATGGAAAGTCATCTCGCTTAATTATTGCAATTTGAGTCTTAACGTGACTCACAAACTTGTACGGATTGTTGCATGTTTTGAACTTCATTTTATTCTCATCAACTTGAATATTATGAATAACATATAATTTACCTTTGATCAATGAATTGCCAAACCTCTCATAATCTTGACGTCTAATTGTACCATATATACAGTCTTCTGCTCGATCATGAAAAACAAACTCGTACGAACTTACAGCATTAGGATTCCCGAACATGGACTGAGAGTAAGAATGAACAACTCTCAACTTCAGAATAATATCAACCCTAGTATGGACAACTCAATTAATGCGACTTATCACACTAAAATGAGATTGCGACATGATGAAAACAATTAAACTATTTTGTGGTGAATGATAAAACTTTAATTGGAAGAATAAATGAAACTAATAATTTCTCACTAATTTATATTAGTTTAATTGATATATAAAAAAAATCTTTAATGAAATCATAAAATATGATGAGATATATAATCCTACGTAATGTATATCTAATATTAAGAAATATAATATTTATATTATTTTTATAAATGTCATACGAATTTTAAATATTAATATAATAGTTGCCACTAATATCAAATTTTTTGCTATGAGATTGTAAATTGATTCTAAATCTCAACCAAAACAAATTTTTTGTTAACAAACTTCTATAGTATTTATGATTAAATTGTATTGATGGATAAAATATATGATATATATTTGAATGATTTGTAAATCTAAAAAGATCAATAATAATAATAATAATAATAATAATAATAATTATTATTATTATTATTATACTCGAAATATTTTTAGATATTGTATGTAAATCGATATTTTGATTTAATAAGATTGTAAATTAATTCTAATTCAATTATAATTAATATAAAAAAAATTTAAATATGTCCTAAGATTTTAGTAATGTAATTTTTTTAATTAAATGCTCAACAATAAAATAAGTCCTGATCGTGTTCATCTTCTTTATTCATTTGTAGAAATAAATTAAATTAATATTATTTTAGTTTAGTTTGATAAATTAAACTGATATTATTTAATTATATTAAAGTTCATAATTGTTATTTTTATATTACTATAAAGTTATTATTCAATTTAAAAGATATATTTTGGTTGATAGTTACGTAATTATTGAGTGTGATTAGGGTTTAATTAAACTTAAATTATTTTTTATATATACAGAAATTTTTGGGACTAATTTCATGTATACAATACAATTTAAAAGGTTTAGATTATCATACAATGATAACTATAAAACTATTTTTTGAATACGTTTAGATTTTGACTTTTTAGAATTGTTTGAAATAATTAGATTTTTATCAATATATAGATAGATTTAAATAATTTGTACATTATAAATAACTGAATAGAAAAAAATTATATGGTTATATCATTGAAAATTTAAAAAGAAAGTTAAAAGATTTGGGAATATCTATTACAATATATTTATACATGTATTTTAGTTAGTTTATGGTTGTTATATCAACTATATTTTAGTTATTTTATAGTATTTTACATATTTGTCCTCCGGTTTTGTTTTAATATATATATATATAGATATAGATTATTTAGTTTTAAATTGAGATTCGGTCAAAAGAATGAGGAAATTGTTTTGTTCAAACAATGAATCAAGTATTTTGTAAGGATGAAGATAAAAGTAAAGGTATGCGTATTTGCGTGAAGTTTCATATTTCAATGCGAGATCAACACACCAATTATAATTTGTATTTTATGATTTATCATATTCAGATTTTGTTATCTTATTATGGTGAAGAATAAAATCACTGCACTTTGCACTTTTGTTTTCCTATTTTGAGTTTTTATGCAACTTTGTTATCCATATGATTAGTTTCATTAATGTTCCAACGTATTAATGTGGCAATATAATACATGTATTAAGGACGAAATAATTACAAATAAAATAATAACTAAAATAACTAAGAATACTAAATAAAATAATAACTAAAAATATTAAATGAAATAAAAAAATGTAGTAAAAATGTAATAAGAATAATAATAAATGATTATGTAAGATAAAAATATAATAATTTGATTTCTTAAATTAATTTAATCATAAAAACTATTAAAATGTAATAAAAGTCTATTAAATGGAATATTGATTTACTTCCTCGAATAATTTGCACATATCTATAGAAAGTTTCCACCACATATAGAAAGCTGATAAAATTACTAATTTAAAATATTAATTAGCAAAAAAATTATAAAAATATATGTATTAAGGACAAAATAATTATGAATTATTATCAACTCATAAAGCAGATTGATTGCTTAATTTATATTAATTAAGGAAATGATATTTACATGAATACCAACTTATAAATATCATTTATATAATTAATGAAATATATCATTTGAATACTAAGAAAATGTATCAGAAATATTACCATTATTTATTATTAAATAAAATTATAAATATTAAAAGAAATCACAAAGTGGTCTCAAACATAAATATTATAGAAAAATATAAATAATTTTATGAGAGTACAGTCACCGAACCATATTTTTTAAACACAACACATAATTTGAGATATAATTTAATAATATGCGTAGTTCGTAGTATGTTTAAAAAATTAAAATAATTAATAATATATTTAATTCTTTATTATATACAGGGGCGGAGGCAATATGGGTAAGGGGTGGTTGCCCCACGAACTCAAAACTCTTTTAGTTATATTTTTAATAAAAATAATAATAAGGCACGACCCCAAGAGATGTCATTGAACTCCCAAGATTTATCGAATATAAATCCACTCCTGCTTATACATACTATATAAATAGTGTTAATACATGAAATGTAACGGATTTCCTTTAAGACAGAATACTCGTAAAGAATGGAGAATTTATTATTCAGAATCCAGAAGAAGCCCTCTTTACAATTGTTTTGTCTCCTATTTATAAGGATTTAATTTCTATTACAAGCATGTCTATGGAATTAGGGAGATGATTCCTTCTTTCCATACTCAGATTGGATCACGCTTTATCCGCCCCTTAATTGCCTCTCCCGTGATCGTTGCTCGTTGCTTGCTGATTTTGAGTCGATTAATTTCCGCTTGAATTACTCACTTGCGAGCAGTCCGATTCGGTTTGTTCCTGGAGTAGCGGTGGAACTGCCTCTTTATTATTTTGATTTATTCGCGGTCGAACCGCCGATCATTTACTGAAAAACAACTTGTCTTTTAAACGAGAAATTGGTTATACAATTTCTGGGTACAACAACAGCCCCCCAGCTTTATTAAAATATGAGTGTTTTGATAAAGCTGAAGTTTTGTTTGTGTATGTTGTTTCAATTAGAGTTGTGTTTTGAGTGAGCGTTTTTGTGTGACGTTAAGTTTAATCGAATGGATGACTCGAAGCAATACAGCGACCAGTCGAGGTGGTGTCCCGGGGTGATATGATGCTCAATCGAGGGGATGCCTCGGAGCGGAATGAGGCTCAATCGAGGGGATGCCTCAGAGCAATGAGGCTCAGTCGAGGGGATGCCTCGAAGCAACTTGTCGCTCAATCGAGGGGATGCCTCGGAGCTAAATGAGGCTCAATCGAGGG